>JAMXDD010000009.1:30313977-30435265 GCA_024733475.1 Syzygium grande
ACATATGTAGCTGGATGCTCTGCAAAATTTATCCTCCCAGCAGTTATGGTCCCCTAGAGGCAAAGGTGAAAGAAGATCCCATGCCAATGAGCAATATGGATTATGCCATCGGTGGAAGGGATCCATATCAAGCAAGGAAGGAGAGGTCCCGGTGCTTCATACGAGGGAAAACTACAATTAGTAGGGTCATAACAGCAATTACTATCGACAAACAGAGAGAGACACCCCGCAAGGAGATAGATGGAGCTCTGCACCTCAAAGGCGATTGATTATAGGAGACAATCGAACCATGCACCTACTCCTAGTGGAACATGGTGGAAGGGTCTTGATGGATTTCAAAGGGCGAATGCTAGTAGTACTAGTGGCCACCTCGTTTGAGGGTTGCTTTGCGAGTTCTTTGTAGGAGGGAGGAAAACAAAAATCATGTCTTTGAAACATCATTATGAACGGAGTGGCCAGTGAACACTCCGAGGAAGGAAAGGACATCATGAATGAGTAGGTCGAATTTGGTGTTGTGCACAGTATGTTGGCACAAACGCACTTAAAGGATCAATTAGATTTAAGCTATAACTCTTATAAATAAGCCTTGAATGGTGAGCATCAAAGCAAAGGGAGAGAATATTGGTATTTTGTTGGCAAGTGCCGTCTGTGCAATATTTCGAGGGGCCTCATTGACTAGTTTTGTCGAGAGGTTTCCTCAGATCTAACTAATCTACCTAATCACCTTTAGACGAAGTCATTATTTTTAAAAAATAATTAATATTACAAAAAAAAAAGTAGATGCCCCGAGCTCTAAAACTAGTAGAGGGTTTGCTTTGAAATCACAAGAATCATAGAACTAAACTTCAATTTAACATCAGAGTCCTCTAAATCATTTATCAAGCCAAGACTCTCATGGCAATATCAAGCTCACGTCTCATCAATTTATTCACACACCGATATCACTTATCCACGGGCAACAAAAAAGGCAACCAAACTAAAGACAAAATCCATCCAATTGATCCCTATTGCACAAATCCCAGCACATGTTCAGAATTGCAACAGAGCATAAGCGACCGCCAATTGTGATCCTTTCATGACTAAATGTCATGAATTGAAGCCATATCTTCCTACAAAGCGCGTATGAGTCTGCTTTGATCAAAATGGCATCAATCCAAGACCAAATTGTGATCCGAATTTAAACAAAGAAATCATGGTCAGCATGCAATACTTTGATTCTAGCATATTCAAGTTCAGTTATGGCTATAATTTCGTAAAATTGGCATCAAATTCACCATATTAGTTTTTCCTAGCATGAACATATATGATCCCATAACCAAACTAGCCTCAGCGTGGAATCAAAAGCACACCAAATCGGGAGATATCAAGACAGTTAGCATACACGGATCGATTTCCGGTAGAATTTAATTCATTCATGGCGTAAATTTCTTTTCAAGGAACATGGAATTCACCGTAACACAATCTTATATCACTACACATGCTTATGTCACGGCTCGAAGAAATGGATCGTTCATGAGGTTTCCGGGCGATGGACCATGACCTAACCTTGAGCGAGAAAGCGAGTCGAAAGTGTTCTAAGTACTAGGGTTTCTTGATGTATTCTAGAATACTCACGGGGGGGCGGGAAATCAGAATTGTAAACCTCTGTAATTAATGAGGTAGTTGGGTAGTTGGGAGATCGATCTCCACCCGTAAGATCGGGAGAGATCTCGGATCTTTGTCAGTCCGTATTTGTATAAGAAGGGGTCTCCTCCCCTCATTGTATCACCTCTTTTTTCAAGAAGCAATGAAATCCAGCTTCTCTCTAGAAGTTTCTCTCTCAAAAAAGTTCTTGTGAGTTGAGTGGGGAAGGCTGACTTGGGAAGAAATTCCCTAAGGCCGCACGGGTCGGGGGGAACCCGAGATCGATCGGCCCGTGACAAGTGGTATCGAGCTACGATGGCCAAATGCGCGATGGAACCACGATCCGGATGTATCATCCCTAACAGGAAGGGGGTGATGATCGTGGGAGGGCTCCGAGAAGCAAGGTGCCAAGGCAAAGAAGGCAGGTGCTAGTTCATGTTCGAGGGTATGGTTGGTGACTTGGAGACCAGCGTGGCGTAAGATGGAGATCGCCATGGCCGGCGTCCAGGAATGGTTGAGGATATAATAAATGCACGCGATCGAAGGAGGCGGGGCGAGGGGAGCTAGAGGCCGAGGTGCTGGAGCTCAAGTCCGGGCTCGGGAGAACTCCGAGGGGAGATGCAAGCAACCCGATCGACACCACCAACGAACTTCAACAACGGGACGATGCCTTGGAGGCCTTGGTGGAGGCCATGCGGAGATGGCGAACTTAAGGCGAGTCGCCGAAATGGAAGGAGCACGCGTGAGCAGGGGTGATCACCGTGCAAGCAGTCCACAGTGGATGCCCGAAAGCCAAAGGAGTTCAAAGGCTCACGGGTGGCCAAAGGCGTGGACAACTTCCTATGGTACATGGGCGGTATTTCCTAGCAATGGGAATCACCGGTAGGCGATTCGGGTAAGTACGGCGTCTATGTACAGCCGATAATGCACTCTTATTGTGGCGTCGTGGGGTGACGATCGGAGTGGTGAACCGATCACTACCACAGGAATTGTTCGTCGAGGAATTTCGGCGTCAATACTATCCCGCTTATGCGGAAGAAGAAGCTCGAGATGAACCCGTCGTCTTGAGCAAAAAGGTGGTGTCAGGGATTATGTCCGGAAGTTCTCGGAGTTGCTACTCCAAATTCCGTCCATGAATGATCGGAGGCCTACCATCAATTCATGGGTGGCTTGAAACCATGGGTTAAACAAGAGTTGAAGCGATGCAACGCGAAGGACCTTCGGGCGGCCATGTCCATAGCCGAGGCCTTGGTGGAGTACAAATCAACTCCGCGAACAAGCCGGATACCCGACCAAGGGACAAGGCGTTGGTGGGGGAGATCGTAAATTCCACCGTCCGAATGGAAGCAAACCATCAATGGCCCCTCAAGGCGGCCGGAGTCGAGCGGAGGAGAACACAAGAAGGGACGTATCTTCAAGTGTTTCTTGTGCGACGGTGCGCACATGGCTCGTGATTGCCCAACTCGAGGCAAGCTATCGGCGCTTGTCAAGGCACACGAGGAGGAATGAGAGGAGACGCGACTCGGTTCGTTGCGAATCCTAAGTTCCATAAAGTCTAAGAAGGCAAATAAGCCTAAAGGCTTGATGTTCATGGGACGTGACGATCGAAAAAACCACGATGAGTGCGCTCGTCGATACGGGGGCATCCGATCTATTCATCTCGGAAGAAGCCGCGAAGAAACTCAATCTTCGGGTTGAGAAGGGGGCCGGTTGGCTCAAGACGGTGAACTCCAAGGAAATCCCTACCAACGGCTTGGCTAAGGATGTGGAGTTTCAACTTGGGCAATGGAAGAGTAAAGAGGCGATCGAGGTAATTCCACTTGACGATTACGACTTTGTCATTGGTTTGGGATTCCTTGATAGAATAGATGCTCTTATTGTCCCATTTGCCGATTGTATTTGTATCTTGGACGCACGTTGTCAATGTGTGGTCCCGGTCACCCGAGAGTCGGGTCGTGACCAAAAGATAATAACGTCAATGCAAGTTACTAAGGGGAGCGAGGAAGGGGAAGCTACTTTCTTGGCAACTTTGAAGGTTAAAGATCCAAAAGAGAAAGGAAGTGATGTCCCGGACGGAAGTAACTCAAGTCCTCGACTCTTTCAAGGACGTGATGCCCCCCGAACTCCCGAAGAAGCTTCCGCCTCAAAGGGAGGTGGATCACAAAATCGAGCTCGTGCCCGACGCTCGACCACCCGCCATGGCACCCTATCGCATGGCGCCTCCCGAGTTGGAGGAACTAAGAAGACAACTCAAAGAGTTGCTCGATGCGGGGTATATTCAACCATCGAAATCGCCGTTTGGTGCTCCGGTTCTATTCCAAAAGAAGCACGATGGGTCACTCCGGATGTGCATCGACTATCGGGCACTAAACAAGCTGACAATCAAGAACAAGTACCCGATCCCTCTCATTGCGGACTTGTTTGATCAACTCGGAGGAGCACGGTGGTTCACCAAGCTTGATCTTCGATCGGGATACTATCAAGTGCGGATTGCAAAAGGAGACGAGTCAAAGACCGCTTGTGTAACCCGGTATGGATCGTACGAGTTCCTCGTCATACCATTCGGCTTGACTAATGCCCCGGCCACATTTTGCACACTCATGAACAAGGTACTCCACCCATTCCTAGATCAATTTGTAGTGGTTTACCTTGATGATATCGTGGTGTATAGCCGGACGCTCGAGGAACACATCGAGCATCTCAAACAAGTCTTCCAAGTTCTACGGGAGAACGACTTATATGTCAAGCGGGAGAAATGTGCCTTCGCACAGCAGGAATTTCCATTCCTGGGACACATCGTGGGGGGTGGACGTGTGCGGATGGACGTGGCCAAGATCAAGGCCATTGTAGATTGGGAGCCGCCGACCAAGGTGACCGATCTAAGGTCATTCCTTGGCCTTACTAACTATTATCGACGGTTCGTCCGGGGATATTCGAGCATCACCGCGCCACTCACGGATATGTTAAAGAAGGAGAAACCGTGGGAGTGAATGCCCGATGCCAAAGGGCGTTTGATCGGTTGAAGCAAATCATGACCGAAGAGCGGTGCTCGTGCTACCCGATCATGCCAAACCCTACGAGGTAGAAACCGGACGCTTCGATTTTGCTATTGGTGGTGTTCTTATGCGGGATGGACACGGTAGAGCATTCGAGTCAAGGAAGTTAAACGATCCGAGGCGGCGACACTTTGTCCAAGAGAAGGAGATGACCACGGTGGTACATTGCCCGTTCACGGAGGCATTATCTCTTGGGGTCGGTTCGTCGAAGGGCCCGGACAACGTGGCCACGAGCTACTTTCAAATCCAAAGGAAGTTAAGCCGAAACAAGCTCGTTAGCAAGATTTCTGGCGGAGTTCGATTATGTGCTCGAAAGTACAAGCCGAGAAGGCGAACTCCGTGGGCGACGCTCTTAGTCGAAGACAATTATGGCGTCGAGCCTAACTCGTCCCGAGAATCCATGGAACAGCCCGGATCAAGGAGGGGCTCAAGCACGATCCGACCGCCAAACCACTCCTCGACCATGCTCGGGAAGGCAAGACCCGGCAATTTTGGAGTGAAGACGACCGCTTTACACCAAAGGAAGGCGATTATGCGTGCCTCTTCACGGGAAGCTAAGGAAGGAAATCCCTACAGGGAGTGCCATGATTCCAAGTGGGCGGGTCATCCGAGGGGATCCACCGCACTATGGCGCTTTTGTGGAGGATCGTTACTTTTGGCCTCACTTGTGCGGCGACGTTGAGGCATATGTCCGGACTTGCCTTGTATGCCAACAAGACAAGCTTGAACAAAGGTCGCCGGCGGGGCTCTTGGAGCCACTTCCCATCTCGAGCGTCCATGGGAGAGTGTCTCCATGGACTTCATTGTCAACTTGCCAAAGTCCGGCGGGTGTCTGACCTCATGGTCGTAGGATCGATTTTCCAAGTACGTGACGCTCGTGCTCGCATCAGTGATTGTCCGCCGAGGAAGCGCCAAGCTATTCTTGAAGCATCGCAAATATGGGGAGTGCCACAAACGATCGTGAGCGATCGCGACTCGATTCACGGGTAGGTTCGGACCGAACTTTTAAATTATTAGGGTCTAACCTCAACTTCTCCACGAGCTTGCATCCTCAAACCGACGGACAAACGGAGCGAGTCAATGCACTCTTGGAGTTGTACCTTCGACACTATGGGCACGACGCAAGTGTGAATTGGGCGGTTGATCGATGTAGCCCAATTCTCCTACAATCTTCAAAAGAGCGAGTCCACGAACCAAAGTCTATTCAAGATCGTGACGGGACAACAACCACTCACTCCGAAGTACGGGTTGCAACGGGTTATAAGGGAGTAGCCCATCCGCTTTCAAGTTCGCCAAGGAGTGGCATGAGCAGCGGACTTGGCGCGAACGTGTCTACACAAGGCCTCAAACGCATGAAGAAGTGGGCCGATAAGAAGCGACGGCACGTGGAGTTCCAAGCCGGGACTTGGTGTTGGCCTAAGTTACACCTTGTGCTCGGCTACAAGGACGTGCATAAAGGGCTTATACGCCGCCACGAGGGGCCATTCCGAAGTGTTGAATCGGGTTGGGAAGGTCGTGACAAATTGGAACTTCCACCAAAGCTTAAGGTACATCCGATTCCATGTTAGTATGCTTAAACCTTTCCATGTAGACGAAGAAGACCCGGACCGAGGTGAGTCGCAACGGGCACCGCTTTGAGCAAAACCTCCTATGATCGAGATGTCGACTTCATCATAGCGGATCGAAATACACGGAAGAGATATCGCGCGCCAAGCGAGAATACTTAATCCGATGGAAGGGTCTTCCGGAGAGTGAAGCAAGTCGGGAGCTCAAGAAGCTCTTTTGGCAATTCAAAAAGCATATCGATACTTTCCACGCCAAAGACGCGACGGGCGCCGCCGAATAGGTGGGGGAGAATGTCACGGCCCAAAGAAATGGATCGTTCATGAGGTTTCTCGGACGATAGACCGTGACCGAACCTTGAACGAGAAAGCGAGTCCCAGTGTTCTAAGTACTAGGGTTTTTGATGTATTCTAGAATGGGGCGGAAATCTGAAGAATTGTAAACCTCTGTAATTAATGAGGTAGTTGGGTAGTTGGGGAGATATACGATCTCCACCAGAAGATCGGGAGAGAGATCTACGGATCATGTCATCCCGGTACTTGTATAAGAAGGGTCTCCTCCCCTCATTGTATCACCTCTTTCTTTCAAGAAGCAATAGAAATCCAGCTTCTCTAGAAGTTTCTCTCTAAAAGTTCTTGTGAGTTGAGTGGGGAAGGCCGACTTGGGAAGAAATTCCTAAGGCCGCACGGGTCAGGGAACGCGAGATCGATCGGCCCGTGACACTTACTTGAGTGGAATGGCATAAAATCAAGGGCCAATTGACATCAGCTCAGAGCGGCAACTGTCGCAGAGCGGCATGTATTGACAAGGTTCAAGCAGATCCAAAACAAGTTCGAAATTGAATACCTATGATTATTTATGAAGAAACAGAACTCAAATACGCTTATATGACCAGAATAGATCAATAATCTAGTAATGAAGGAAATTCTCAGCCAAGAACTGGATCAAAATACACACTGCTTCAGTACAGGAATTTCATCAAACAGGTGGTATGCATTTCGGCCAAGGAGCACCAGATCAAATCATCAATACAGCGTGAATAATAACCGATTTTCACACGCAGACAATAGCAATAGCTCCCAGCCTACGCTTTGTACATAAAGCAACGGAAAAGCAGAGGAAATGTGGTTCGATTGAATGAAGAATGATTAGATAAAGCAATCGACATCGGATATATGAGTAAGGAGATAGCGAAACAGCGCCAAGGAATGGAATCGTTGAAGCGAGGCGGTCATGACCAACTTTTGAGCACTTCGGCATTACGTAACTTCTTCGTGGCAGCAGAACCGTGATGATGGGGAGCCGGTGACGATCATTAGCAACGGGTTGGAGGAGGAAAGGATTCGATCGGAATCACCGAGAGAGGACTCCTGGATGCTCAAAATCACCCGAGTTCCTCCGATCAATGGTCTCTTGCCCCCTCCAGTAGGATGAAGATCAAAAAGAAATCGCCGAGGGCTAGAGAGAATTTGCCGAGCTCGCTTCGCTTCCTCGCCACCCTCCCTTCCGAGCGCACCGAGCCCGGCATAAAAAGGGAATCGGCGATCGCCGATGTAGAGAGAGTAAGGAAGAGAGCCGTAGGGAAGTCCGTTAGTGGCCACGTGATGCAGAGCGCATACGGGTCCCACCGAATCGTGGTGTATTAGATATAATACCAATTGATTTTCGGACCACATGCGCCCGGAGAGCCGGGATGCGCCGTCACGATCCGAGAGCTGGATGCGTCAACGATGTTCTTGGTGGCTTTTCCAAGTCAGCGATTGCCTCGGTCCGTGTTGCTCCACAGTGACTATACTCGAGTATTGCAAGGATGGGAAGTCCTCAGTCACGGTGATTTGAGAGTATTTCTCAGGTAAGAAGCTCCTGAATTTCGGCAACTCGAAAAGTCTAAGAACAGTTAACTTGGAGAAGGCGATTGTCATGCTGGTCGCTTCTTCCCATTTTTCATGTCCAGCAATTAGTTCCATATCTCCACATGACTCCACCACCAGCTCTTTGATTTGCCGAGAAATTTCACCGTGAAGGTTGCGAAAAGCATTTCCAAACGGGAGCACCTCACAACCTCTATGTCTCTCAAGTTTGGGAACGGTATGTTTGGGAGACCATCGGACTGCCAAATGTGCCTCAAGTTTTCAAGATCACTCAAAACCAGCCTCCACAATTTACCACTCTCTGTATCCGTCCCATCTCCTTTGTATATGATCTCGATCGAACGGCATGAAATCACTTCTAGGATCTCGAGACAATGCTGCAGCCTCTTCCACATGTGGGACGGGGCGATATGTTGGAGATTGTCACAGTTCTTCAATTCAAGAGATTCCAATTTCGAAAAGGAATCGGTGGGAATTTGATTGTTCCATAGCTCTTTGCACTGAACGCCTTCAATTTCTAGACTTCTTATATTGGGAAATGTAACCTGCATGAGGATAATGTGAGAGAGGAGGATAAGTAGGACAAATTTATTACATTGTTTGTTCTAAAACATGATAATGCAAGAGTACATATTATCACAATAGGGGATAGAACGAACCATCTCATTGAACAATGGTTGTGGCGATTCATCATTTTCTTTTGCCATCTCGCTTGGTTGCCTCTTGAAACTTGTAGGACTCCGGATGAATGCTCCAAAGTTAGGGCACTGCAAAATACCTAGATGTCTTAAGGAAGGGAAACTCATCACATCTGCCTTTGATCGACCACCATCTTCCTCAGGATCCACTTCCTTCATCTTTCCTGCTTCCCTCACCCTCACTTCTTTCAATTTGGGGAGCAACACAGTTGTTCGCTCAGTATTTGCATCAAGGGACCCACAATCAAATAATGAGTCTAGGGAGGGACAGTTTTTAACCTTGACACTTTTCAGGTTGTGCAATCTCCCTATGATTGTCGAAGGGAAGACATTAGGTAGGTCAGAGCAATTTACAAGGGTGAGGATGGCTAATTCGCAAAAGGAATTTCTGGGAAGTTCACCATGCCATATCCTTTTGAAGGATCCTATTGAGTGAAGGTATAACGTCTTCAAGCTTGGTAAACTAACCTGCTCATGAAAGTTATACATTAGATCATAGCTATGAAACATCTGACAATTTGGCCTAATCCTAACGATCTATTTGATGCGATGGAAGAATGAATTTTCACCTGTGGCCTTACTGTAACAAATGTAAACATAAATAATGAACACATATTAACTAATAAAAACAAATTAAATTCTTCAAAGAGATTTTATTACTTGCCCCACCAAGCGTGTGCCCATGACTATTATGGTATAATCTCAAGAGAAGGGATTTGTACCTTTTGATCAAAGAAGGAATCGGAGTAACCATCTCGGGAATCTGAAGTAGCAGTTAATGGCTCTTTGTTTCCATGAGGATATGAGAAGAATTTCTCCATGGGACTGTTCCATATATGTAGTCTCTCTAGGAGCGGGAATTCTATAAAGTCATTTGTCCCTTCATCTCTTCCTTCTTCATCCACAATCACCGCCTTCATATTTGGACAATCCCCCACTTTAATGTCTCTAAGCTCCCTAAGACATTTAACCACAGACACCGGAAAGAGAAATGCCAGCCCGTCTTTCTGACCACGAGTGTCTTTAGGCTTCGAAATACCGATATTCCTTGTAATTTTACATCCTGTTTCCACATGCATCACAAGTTGGGTGACTGCCATATTGTCAATTCCATTAGCCGAGAGAGAATCTCAACATCTCTCGTGACTTTTAGTTCCCCCAAGTCGAAAAGTGCTTCCGCTGATGGAGAATTCATAATTTTCAATGACTCCAAATTCGGCAACTTCAGTATCCAATCTGATTTAAAAAAACTCGACTTGGATCGAGACTTGCTTATCTCTATCGATTTCAGATTGCTGTATTCTAACAGAGGTTGACCGTAGAGTATCTTTTCCAGGTCGAGGAGACCAACCATCTTCAGGGATTCCAAGAGAGGGAATGAAACCTAAACAAAGCGCCACAAATGGAACTCGTTAAAGGTGCCTTTTTGCAAATAAAGCTACCTTTCAAGAAAATGCTTTCGGACTTTTTCATTTATTTGATGAACATGGGGAAAGTGAATCAGTCAACGAACATAATTTTATTTGATTTTTCTCCATTGGTCGAAAATCTCATTCTAAAATACAAAAAACGAATTTCTCTTATGTGAGGGGAAATCATTTTCACGAGGATGTACTCGCCGCCATCATGCTGTCAATGCAGCACAAACTGCACAGTGACGTTGACACGGTGATGTTGGCATGACGTGTTGGAATCAGTTGCAAATTGCATGTTAGGTGGGACACGAATTACGTGGACTTTCTTTGTTTCGTGACTCCTCGTTCGCCCTCAACTTATTTAATCTCCTGACATCGCTTTCTTTTATTTTGAAATTATTGAATTTTATTTATTCATTCAAGATTCATTCTCGCATTCATTCATTCATTCTGCACACTATTTTTTCTTCTCGTTAAAAATGTTGAATAAGTAATAAATTAGTCACGGTAGAAACCCAAGTTATCAGTGCAATTATCTAACGTTGAAATTTTTAAAAATAACAAAATCAGTCGTGGAAAGAGGCTTCCCTCTAACTATAGTTGAACGTGACTCAGAATATATGGTCTGTGTTCTATTTGAGAGGATTTTTTTTATTTGTAAATCAAAATTTGAATCAAATTGTACAAATAATCAAAGTTTAATGCAATATGTACTAACGTTCAGTGAACACCAATATCATCTCATCCTAATAGGACAAATTGACAGAGGGAAAAAATGCAAAAAAAATTACCTGGATTGGAGTATCCTCTGATGTGATTTCAGCTCTGGCGCAAAAGCTCGTCATATTTGGTAACTGATACAATACCAGACGGCGTACTTTAGGCAACGCAACTCTGTTATCGGCGGAAACTATATCTTCTCCTGCATCATGTGTGACAATAGATCGCATCGAGTCACATCTCCATACTTCAATCTCTTCCAGCTGTGCGAATCTTTGCATATCCGACAGACGCCACAAGTATTTCAATCGGTGGCACTGGCTGACGCTTACGTCTTTCAATTTGCTGAAGCACTCTGGTGCGATAGGGCCATGGTATATCTTCTCCAAATTAATAAGATTTTCAAGGAACAAAGACTCTAACTTCACAAAAGCAACGAGAGGGAGGCCGTCGGATGAGTTGGCAATGTACTTGATTGAGGGGCTATCGTCAATGTCGAGATGCTTCAGTTCTCGGAATCCTTGGGTGCACAATCCGTGAGCGCTCTTTGACTCACACAAGTTGCGTAAAATCAAGCGTTGAGTCTTCTGCAGAGCTTTCTGAACCCATTCTATTGAAAGAATATCGTCGCACCCTTCCAAATTGAGCTCCATGGTTTTCAAACTTTTAAATTCCATCCAGTTGGCAACAAATCCTATCTTGATCCAAAATCCGATCAGGTTCCCAAATGGCAGGTCACCATCCTCCAAGAGTAGGATGGGACGGCGAATCGATATTTCCAGAGATGTTAGCTTTGTCAAGCTCTTCAACTCGGCAAGCTTAACACCAAACGATTCCGATAGTATTTCATGCTTGCCCATCCATTGATCAAAGCTTCCGTTCATATGTAACTCTTCCAAGTTGATTAAGCGTTTTAGGGCTCCAGGCTCAATTACATTAAGCAAGTAGCAGTTGCTTAGATTCAATGATTGCAGATTCGTTAGTTCCCCGATTTCTTTAGGCAGCCTAGAAATTCTAGACCCTGCGAAGCTGAGAATCCGCAATGCTTTGAGCTTGCCAAGAATTGCAACGTCCTCCACATTGCAATTTATGCTTAATGACTGGAGGTTCCCAAGAATTTCCATCGAAGAAGGTAAACTGGTGATAGACTTGGAGCAAACACATAGGGCTCGAAGCTCCTTCATATGTGTGAAATCCATTCTACTGCGATCTCCCTTAAAGTATTGTTCCGACAACATGAGCATCTTCGCGTGGGGAAACCGACGCGGCATTATTTCAGCAAGCCTATCATTGCCAACATTAACTAGGCATGCCCAGCATTTCTCAAGCTTTTCCTTCGGCCATGAGCTATAATTGCTGTTATTCATTAAGGAACACTGACCACTAAATGCATTTGAGACGACCGCCTCGCTGTAAAGATCATGTATGGTCACTTTGTCCTTGTCGTCGCCACCGTCCAGCAACAAACAAGCAGAACGAAGTTGACTAAGCATAGTATCCAATCTATCCCTGGAATTTTGTATAGTCTCTTTGCATTCCTCAAACAAGCCCAAACCCATGCCGAGTACCAGTAGAGTTTCGACTTCAATGGTCCCGCCAATAAGACCGCAGAGCAAGAATAAGAACCTGGCGTGCTCCCTCTTCAAATGGTCATAACTCAATTGCACTATGGTTTTCATGTCTTCCGCATCTATTTTTCTTGAGGAGTCTCTCCATACAGCCAGATCGCTATCTTTCAAGGTGCATGCGACGGAGATAATCAGAAGAGGCAAACCTGCGAGCTTCTTGACCACTTGAGGCGCTATTGCTTGCAAATCCACTTCTTCTTTGAGCCTGACACCCACCTGCTCTTCAAATAGCTTCAAAGCTTCGTTGTCCTCTAAACCTTTAAGATGAAATATGGAAGGGCACACTTCATTTGCTCCAGTACGTCTTCATATCTTGATGTTAGCAACAACTTGCATTTGCTACTCGCGTCTCCCAAAGGAATTCCAACCGCCTCCAAATTAAGTTTCGTCCACAAATCGTCCAATATTATGAGAACCTTCTCATTCGGATCTCTCTGCAATCTCTGTAACAGAAGATCTCTTCTTCCCTGTGGGCTTTGCTTGTCCTCCAGATTCAGACTCAAGGCATCAGCGATCTGGTCTGTGATATTATTAAAGTCCGGATTCTGCGAGACTTCCACTTTGACGATCATGTGGAACGGTCTCCCCTCTTTCCTGAGTTTCTTCTCAACTTCCTTCAACAGCGTAGTCTTCCCCACGCCTCCAGGCCCGTAGACCCCAATCACTTTTAGCTTCTCATCATCCAGAGCTTTCATTATGCCCTGAAAGATGGAAGCTCGCGAATCGGTGATAGTGTTGTCTCCATCACTGGCCAACGAATTCATGCCGGGAGCACCGTCAACAAGCGCCGGCGGAGGATTCTCAAATGATACCTTCTCGAATTTAGCCCGCGCAACGAGTTCCTGGATTTTCTCGACCGTCCTGCTCGCCTCTTTGCCGAGACGATATTGCGCCTTTGGGTTGGGAAGCCATCCGTAGAAGCAAGTTTTCTTAGCTCTTCCGTCGTCATCTAGCATGCTGTGCGCCTTGTTGGCGATGGTCTTCGCTTTGTCCACCCAATCCTTGACGTCCTCTTCGACCGGCTTCATTTTGTTTTGAGCCTCATCGATGGAATGCTGCACCCTTAGCCTCGCGTGATCCAGCTTCTTGACTTCATCCTCAAGTTGGCGAACGTGGCTGTTGGAGAATATCACGTAGCCGCATTGACGACAGACCGGAGCCACCAGGTACTCTGCCACTTTGGAAGCTGCAGACACCACAGCGGACACCACAGCGTCCATTTTCCCCCCTTTCGACTTCTACTTTTCTGGTTTTCTTGTAGGAGAAATGGAAGTTAAGAAATTACATATGCTGAGAAAAGCGGAACAGACGGAACCCGGAAAACGAAACGAAATGACTGCACAGGACGGATTCAATACAATGAATCCACAGCCACGAAAAATTAGGTGAAAAGAAGACTGGCTTCTAGCAATTGGCGCAGAATTGAGATCGAAATCCAAAGGGAGGAAGTGATCATTTAGAGGGTGCAACGATCAGAAAGGGGAGCACATGGCTTTAATAGAGGGAGCGTTACTATGTTACCACCTGGGCCCATGTACAGTTACATTAATTCTTAATTTCCCTAAGATGCCCTCCCGTCACCATTGATCGAGGTGAGTGATTTCATGCACCGTCTTACACCGTAAAAAGATTTTTGTAAATGTGCATCTGTTTTGATTCAGGCAGTCTGCAATTTCATTCTATTTTCGAATAGCTGAACTACGATGAAACAAGATGGGCAATTCCCTAGAGACTAGCCTTTTCTTGACATCAAAATTTCCCGATTCATCATTCGATGCCTATACAGTATCGGTCATAAATCCAAATCGGTCGAGTTATTGAAGAGCTAATTGAGTTTTAGATTCATACATCTATTGTGCACAATGACACCTAAAGATTGCAAGTCTACCACAAACATATTACTTATCATGGTATTTTGTTACTGGAGTAGCTATTGTGTTTGTTACGAAGTTATATGCCGAACTAATGGATCATAACTTATAAACTTTGGAATCACATGCTAATTTGCACGTAACCCCAATCCAAAGGTCGTCTCTTTGTGTATGAATATATGTGCGCTCATATATTGATAGAACCGGTTCTTGAAAATGTAAAATCAGAAATTGGCTTGAAGAAAACCGAAATAGCAGCCATCCGGCCACCTTGGAGTTTTCTTCCAACGTCTAATTATTTCCAAAACTTTTTTTTTAAGAAAAAGAGAGCATTTTCAATCTTATTAGCTAATTAAGAGCGTCTTGTGCCGTGTAAGCATCTACATGAGTTTTTCTAATTTTACAATGGTAAAAAATGCACCAAAAGTCTCTAAACTGTTGCAAATTGTTCAATCGGACCTTTCAATTTTTTTTTGTGCAATCAAGCCCTTAGATTATATAAATATTGTTCGAGTTCGTCATTCTATTAAAAGAAGAAACAAAAGTACTAACATCAAGACCTGCTTTATCAGGATATTATGATTGATAATTATAAATGAGATATATATTGCTATCGCTAGTTTACTAATGCGTGCAATAAATTATACATATATATATACACATGTTAATAAACTATTTTCCGATGACATATATATTTATATCAACACATTCAACCGAATGGGTTTATGCTTAAGTTTTCGATAATATTATTTATGCAAATGAGCAGTTATATTTAATCAATCCATACTTCAAAAAGGAGAAAAAAATTAATACATCACAAAAAAAAGTATAGCAAAAGGCTATTGTTTGCTACTAGATCTCTAGAAAGTACAAAGATAAGATGTGACAATTAGCCTTTTTCGCATAAACCCACCCACATGTGACACTAAGGGCGTGCATGGAATTCATTTTGGAGTAGAAATTCTGCTCTAGAATAAATTCTGAAATAGAAATGCGCTTGTTAAAAAATTTCTGGAATGCTCCTATTCCAAAATGCGTTTGTTAAAAGTATTTGATTTCAGAATTTATTCTTGATTCCAGAATACATTTTTGATTCCAGAATGAGTTTTGGGCGAGAAAAAGAGAAGCTACTTTTTGTAGCTTCTCTCTTCCAGAATGCATTCTCCCTATTTTCTCTCTTTTTCTTACTAATTTTTTTTTTCAGAAAATGCCTAAAAATTGAAAAATTTCAGAAAAATTCATAAAAATTTCCAGAAAATAAAAAAAATCAGATTTCGGGAAAATAGGAAATTTGGTGAATTTTTTTCAAAAAATATAAAAAATAAGAAATTTCAAATTTCACAGAATGGCTTAGAATACCTTTGGACACCCACTTTGAGTGAAATTTAATTTTTTTGAGGTGCCCAAAAAAATTCAAAAAATCAAAAGTTTCAAAACTTCATAGATGGCTTAAAATACCTTTGGGTATCCACTTTGAGTGAAATTTAATTTTTTTGAGATGCCCAAAAAAAATCAAAAAATCAAAAATTTCAAAACTTCACAAAATGGCTTAAAATATCTTTTAGCACCCACTTTGAGTGAAATTTATTTTTTTTAGGTGCCCAAAAAAAAATAAAAAATTTTAAAACTTTACAAAATGGCTTAGAATACCTTTGGGCACCCACTTTGAGTGAAATTTAATTTTTTTAGGCGCCCAAAAAAATCAAAAAAATAAAAAAATTTCAAAACTTCACAAAATGGCTTAGAATACCTTTGGGTACCCACTTTGAGCGAAATTTAATTTTTTTTAGGTGACCAAAAAAATCAAAAAATCAAAAATTTCAAAACTTCAGAAAATGGCTTAAAATACCTTTGGGCACCCGCTTTGAGTGAAATTTATTTTTTTTGAGGTTTCCAAAAAAATAAAAAAATAAAAATAGATTTCTGTTCTAGAAATCAATTTCTAGAGTAGAATTAGTCATGTTTTATCAAACATATTTCTCCTCAAAAAATCAATTTTTGTCAAGAATTCCGGAAATCAATTTCTGGCAAGAATTTGATTTCTGGAACTGAATGGTTACCATTCACACCCTAATTTTCAATTTTCCGAAGATGCCCATTCTGTCCACCAATGCGCACAAGCTGTCTAGTCCAGCTGTCACCATTGCTTTGAGGTAAGTGAGTTCATACATAATCTTACGGGACATATATTCACAAGTGAACATATGTGTTGTACACGATGACACCTAAAAATTAGTATTACAAGTCTACCACAATTATATTACTTATCACAGTATTTTGTTACCGAAGTAGCTAATTCTATTTGTTACAAAGCTGTAATAGATATCATGTGACCCCTAAAACTTTTGGCAGAAAGTACTTCATGTGAGGCATCAATGGAGCCTTCCAATTAGTATTCTATTGGAATTTAGGAAAAGGTTTGTCATCGGTTGGTCCTTGGCATCCTATGTGATCTCTTCTTCGTCACTATAGCTGAACTATGTTCCATTTGTCATCCTATGTGATCTCTTCTTCATCACTATAGCTGAACTATGTTCCATTTGTCAGATATGGAGGTAGACTTAACATTGATTTCTAAAGGTCGTCTTTTTCATCTTTTGATAGACTCAACATGGAGCATCATTGGCTTTAGTACTACGCTTCATACCATCAATCACTAATCTTGACTAAAGGACAAGCATGTTATGAAATATCAATCTCAAGAACGCATAGATATGGCAATAGCTAAATCTCTTCCATTGAGCTACATACACATTAACCATATGATACTTGTGCATTTGATGCTTTCTGTTCATACCGATAATACAATCAAGACTTTCTTGGTTGCAAATGTTGAGTTACTATCAACCATTAAACCAATGAGATTACTTCTGAGGAATCAATTTTCATCAATCGTATCTTCCGGGCGGTAGCTTCATGAGACGCCCAATCCATTTCTATCTTGGTTGATCTCGAATCATGAATCTGTTTATAATTTTTTAAAGTTGTATTTCTTTGATGTATTCGTTTTTATCTAGGTAAGATAGTGTGGTGTAATTTTGACTAAATTTCCAAAACTATTAACGTTTATATCAAGAAATTGTTTTCCTAAACAATATTATAGTGGACATCGACAACTACAATATTATCGTGGGTCGACATTGATCCATTAGTCAATTTCGGCCAACATTCCAACTAAAAAATGGCTAAGAATCCTATAAAAACTAGGTAAAAGGGAGGGGCTTCATGTAGTTGGCGTAAATCGAGATTGAAGTTTAGCACGAGAAAGAAGTCAATTAGACGTTACGATTGCCAAGAAGAGGGGCACGTAGCTTTATTGTATGAAGTATGACTATATAATACACACATTAACTCATACACATGTGCATTAACACTATTTTTATTTTCCCAAAGATGCCCCTCTCGTCCTCCCATGCTGTACGTTATAAGTGCTATAACTTTCTTATGGTACTCACTTAATTATCATAATTTTTTTAACCACTATAGTATAATGACTTATTAAAAGACGTTCGCTTAATTGTCATAACTTTCTATCGATCATTTGAGTGTTATAACTTTTTGAAATCGTTTACTTATGTGCTAGAAATCTGACGTGGCACAACACTTGTGGTGAAAAAAGGGAGATTCTTCTTTCTTTGCTTCCTCTCTAACACCCACGATCATCAATGATCATTCTATTTGATTGAACATTTAAAATGAGTTTTGAGGCTCTAAAATCCTTTGAGCAAATATAAATGGTATTTGGCAATTTTTTTAGAGCACTTTGGGGAAATGCAATTGCATTTCCAAATGACTCTAAAGGCTTTTAGCCCAAGGTAAGTCCGGAGGTATTTTGGCAAGTTACATTTTCTGAATGCAAGTTTACTGTTCATCACACTATTCATCATCTTCCCCAAGTAGTAGGTCTAATGGTTGGCGACCACCACTTGAGGGCTAGCGCCACCCCGGTAACCGCCGACTGGGAGTTGTGCGACCTCGGCTACTACCGCCTAACATCGCACAACCATAGGCGACCACTGCCAAGGTTGAGCGACCTAGGTGACCGCCGCTTGGGGTCGTCATACCTCAGGCGTCACCTGGGTTGCGCGACTCAAGCGACGCTTGAGGTCACGCGACCTCGGGCCGCCTCGCCTAAGATCAGGCGAGGCTAGTCCGGCGACTAGATCTAGCCAAAGGCAGTGGTCGATGGTTGAGCTCCACCTCAAGTTTTTTTTTTTAATATCAACAAAAGTCATTTATAAAATATAGTTTTTACCAAACTGTATTTAGATTAAAGTTGCTTTCAAATGTGATTTTAAAATATACTTAATCAAACATTACTTGCATTTAAAAAAAACATTTAACCTAAAGGCCTTTGTATTTTACTATAGGTATTCTCCTAAAGTTGAATCAAATGGGCCCAATCCCAGAGGAGGAGGAGGAGGTTCGGCAGCACAAAGTGAGGTTAAGAGTTAACCAAGGTGTGGAGTTAAGTTTGCTTTTTGGCCATCGTCGGTCATTTGGCTATTATTAAAGCTTTGTGTTTTGTCAACCCCGTGGTGCAAATGGGCAGTACGACTTCATGCACGCGAAGGCCACTTGGTCAATCACCGAGGGACCCAACTCCACCGAACTGTCCCATCTGTCTTTATTTTACTTATATGTTGATGTGGACATCAAACCCTATCGAGGAGGAGGTGCTAGGGACCCGTTGTTCTATTCGCTAAGCCAGATCACTCAAGCGAAAGTAAAGGAATTCAAACAAGCTATCGGCATCATGATTCAAGATATTTGGAATGGAAATAATTTGGAGTCGAAACTTAAAGATTCTGAAGCTCCTTGGCGCAACATGATCACTCTTGATCCAACGAATTCCGAAGGAGCTTAGAATTGATGAACTCCGAATTGGCTTAAATTTGGATGGACGCTTGGAAACGGGCCGCTCAATACTCACTCTTTAGCAGTGATTGATGATGTTTTTTAGTGATTTGGAGTCGTTTAGATGAACTTTTAGGTCTTTTTTCCATTTTTGGACGAATTTTTAGTAATTAAGGTTATTTTTGTAATTTTAATCCTAGTAGGATTAGGATTAGGGTTAGCACTCTATATAAGGTTGCTTATAGATTTCTAGGAAGAGGCAGAATTTTATATAGAGAAGTTTTCTTCTTGAGTTGTCTTGAAAACTAGATCTTATCAAGACTCGCTTGTGGCGATCGAATTCAACTTATCGAGTAAGATCACGAATTTTCTTGTTCGTGGCATTATAACGTGGATTGGTTGACATAGGTTCGTCAACAGGTTGCGTTCATACCGAGATTACCAATCACAGGTTCGATTGGGGATCGAGGTCAGCAATTCATAACTCACACATCTTCGTAGAACGATCATCTTCCGCACAAGTTCATATCGGATGCACTATGCAACAATTGACATACGAAAAGTATAGGAAAATGTTCAGGCCCCTACGTCAATTGCACAGAAGATAGACAAATCTCAAAATGGGGAAACAACAAGAGTAAAGAATATCTTTTATACAAGTACATGTATTTACATGTGTACCTAGTAAAATAGAAATTAAAAGGAAATTGCTAAAAAAAATCCGAAAGCATCATGTTAACGTGAGCACAACCACATATAATTATATAATTAGCCCTAATTTTATACAAATCGTTTTACGTATAACAGCAACAAATATTCTAATAAAAGCAACCCCTCCTAATTCGGTCGATCACTCAAAACGAAAATTATTTTAATAGATAGTAAAATATTCTAAGCCATACAATCCAAAAGATGCCCCTTGCGTCCTCCAATGCGCACATGCCGTACAGGAGTGTCATCTTAACCATATCATGCTCAACATCTACAAGATCTCCAAAAGAAAGAAACGCCTGAACTTGATTACGCTTGACCTCAAAGACGCTGATTGAAAACAAGTGGGCCCCACTCCGCCATCTCTTTTGTAATAAAATTGATGTCGGACCCCATCGCCAGCGTCGTTCGAGAGCTATCTAGCTGTTTACCATCGTGGTCCATAACAAAGTGGAGTTAAGAGTTAACGAGGGTGGAGTTGAGTCGCTTCTTGGCCATCGTCGGTCACTCGGGAATTATTAGAGCTTCATGTTTTGTCAACCTCATGCTGTAGATAGTCAATACGACTCGATACATCGTGGGTCACGTTGCGATTATTTTGCTTAGTTATATATCGACCTCACACCAAGGGACCCAACCACACCGCACTGTCCTATCTCTCTTCTACTCGCTGTCCCTTCCGGCTTAGCCTCGTTATGAATCTTTTATTCAAGTACATGTAATTACATGTGCACCTAGTAAAATAGAAATTAAAAGGAAATTGCTAAAAAAAAACCGAAAGCATCGTGTTAATGTGTACACAACCACATATAATCATATAATTAGCCCTAATTTTAAACAAATCGTTTTACGTATAACAGCAACAAATATTCTAATAAAAGCAACCCCTCCTAATTCGGTCAATCACTCAAAACGAAAATGATTTTAATAGATAGTAAAATATTCTAACCCATACAATCCAAAAGATGCCCCTCGCATCCTCCAATGCGCACAGGCCGTACAGGGGTGTCATCTTAACCATATCCTGCTCAACATCTACAAGATCTCCAAAAGGAGAGAGATGCCTCAACTTAATTATGCTTGACCTCAAGACGCTGATTGAAAACAAGTGGGCCCCACTCCACCATCTCTTTTGTACTTAAATTGACGTCGGACCCCATTGCCGGCGTAGTGCGAGAGCTATCCAGCTGTTTACCATCGTGGTCCTGAACAAAGTGGAGTTAAGAGTTAACCAGGGTGGAGTTGAGTCGCTTCTTGGCCATCGTCCGTCACTCAGGAGTTATTAGAGCTTCGTGTTATGCCAACCTCATGCTGTAGATAGTCAATACGACTCGATACATCGTGGGTCACATTGCGATTATTATGCTTCGCTATATATTGACCTCACGCCAAGGGACCCAACCCCACCGCACTGTCCTATCTCTCTTCTACTCGCTGTCCCTTCCGGCATAGCCTCGTTATGAATCTTTTATTCAAGTACATGTATTTACATGTGCACCTAGTAAAATAGAAATTAAAAGGAAATTGCTGAAAAAAAATCCTAAAGCATCATGTTAATGTGTCACGCCCCGCACCCTACGGGCGCGCGATCATCCCTCGATAGTTGAACTTTGAATGCGACGTCCCAGATGCGTCGCCGACCGAACCCAAAACATCAGAGATTAAGCACACGCGGAAACAGATAGAAACAACCCAGACAATAAATAATGACCAGGGGATAGCGACAGCATGAAACAATAACTATAATTCATATGCTTGACAAATACATACTACGTCCACAAGGGACAGTCCCCAAGCTAAGCCACAATAACAGAACCACCATTCTCAAAAAGGGATAATAGCAGCAAACTTAACTCCTCTACAAAAAAGGGGGAAAACTCAAAAAGCTGGGTACTTGACCCGTCCTCGATCTTCGAGGTGCTCTTGCAGCGTCTCCAATCACTCATGGTCGCGGATCTGAAATGGTTATATAATAACCGTGAGAACGAGTCTCAATAAGCAACTCCCTAAACCCCAAATAGGCCAATGCGTACCCAGACAAGTCATACATGCAATCTACCCCATAACATATAAAAATTCGCATCATTATGCTTACCTCGCCATCAACCCATGCCGACTCTGCACGTTAGTCATAACGTGGCAATATAGTAATAGTAACCAAATAGTACATTGCAACTGCTCAAATGCCAACCACACTTGCACGCCATTCATCTTACTAATTCGATCACACATTCCATCAGCCAATTCAATCGCACGCTCAACCAGACAATTCAGTCATGCTCAATCAGCCATTTCAATCACACGCTCAACCAGCCATTTCAATCACGCTCAACCAGCCATTTCAATTACACACTCAACTAGTCATTTCAATCACACAATCCGCATACGTGGTCGAACATCTTTCTCACGACCCGCCTGCATCTCACCAGTCCATTCTCACTGGCTCACAAGCCACACAACCGATCAATCCCAATGGCCGCCCGTCAACACGTCCCAAGCCATATCATTCATTCAATTTCCAGTGGCCGCCATCAACACGTCCCAAGCCATGATATTCATTCAATTCCAATGACCGACGTAAATACGTCCCGGTCCAATCACACCTTTAACGGGCCACCGTCAACACGCCTCAAGCCCGCGTCCATTTTAAGACACCGCCATTCAAACCTTCACACGGACCATTAACATCGCCCCAAGTCCGTAGCCCTCCGATCAATCCGGACTTAAAATCCAAGCATGCACGCACACGCCATTCAATTCAATCACATTCACGCCAAATTGCATCAAACAGCCAAATTCACAAATTTTGAAGTCACTTACAAGTTTTGGCCCGGGGTTTACGGGCCCAAAATGGCCCGGTGAGAAGTCCGACCAGGCGCTGGCGTGGGGCCACACGGGCGCTACCGACTGGCCAAAGTGGGCACAATGGACGATCGGCGTTGGGCGCTGGCGCGTGCCCGGCAAAAGAAGAAGGAGAAGAAGAGGAGGAGGAGGAGGAGAGAGGAGAGAGGGGTGTCAGGGGGAGGGACAGCTGCATGGGAGGGGACGGAACGCATGGGGAGGGAGCGGGGAGGGACGCGGCAGAGGGGGGGGGAAAGGGAGAGAGAGAGAGAGAGAGAGAGAGAGAGAGAGAGAGAGAGAGAGGGGGGAAAAGAGAGAGAGGGGGAGACGTGCGCCTGCATGGGAGGAGCGGGGGAGGGGGGGGGGTCGACCGAGAGAGAGAGAGAGAGGAGAGAGAAAAATGAGGGGAAAAAGGACTGATTTGAATTTTCGAGCGCAAACCAAGGGACACGGTCCAAACCAAAAATCGACTTATCGGTCCCGATTTAAATTCGTAAAAAAGGCCTAATGGTCCCTGAAAAATCCCAACAATATTCTAGGGCACACAGCCAAAATAAAATAACCCAAACCACACTGCGAGGGAGGTCTACCAAACCCAAATTGACCCGGTCCAAAAATCCACTTTTCCACTATTCCTGACAATCTCGATGTTGGCCATAATAATATCGACACCGTCCAATTTATTTCGTCCCGAAACTCTCGGAAATCAACTGCCAAGTTCAGGGTCTAAATAACGGCCAAATTTGATCGAGTGCGATTCTAGCAAAATTTCTATTTTTTTAAAAGCATGAACCCGAAAGTGATGGGTTAAAGGCGAAATTCTGTTATAAAAAGACCGATTTAATTACACATTTAATAAACCCTAAAAATGGACCAAAATTCGGAATGTCACATAATGTGTGCACAACCACATATAATTATAGAATTAGCCCTAATTTTATACAAATCGTTTTACGTATAACAGCAATAAATATTCTAATAAAAGCAACCCCTCCTAATTCGGTCGATCACTCAAAACGAAAATGATTTTAATAGATAGTAAAATATTCTAACCCATACAATCCAAAAGATGCCCCTCGCGTCCTCCAATGCGCACAAGCCGTATAGGGGTGTCATCTTAACCATATCCTGCTCAACATCTACAAGATCTCCAAAAAGAAACAAACGACTCAACTTAATTACGCTTGACCTCAAAGACGCTGATTGAAAATAAGTGTGCCCCACTCCGCCATCTCTTTTGTACTTAAATTGACGTCGGACCCCATTGCCTGCGTCGTGCGAGAGCTATCCAGCTGTTTACCATCATGGTCCTGAACAAAGTGGAGTTAAGAGTTAACCACGGTGGAGTTGAGTCGCTTCTTGGCCATCGTCGGTCACTCGGGAATTATTAGAGCTTCGTGTTATGTCAACCTCATGCTGTAGATGGTCAATATGACTCGATACATCGTGGGTCACGTTGCGATTATTATGCTTCGTTATATATTGACCTCACGCCGAGGGACCCAACCCCACCACACTGTCCTATCTCTCTTCTACTTGCTGTCCCTTCCGGCTTAGCCTCGTTATGAATCTTTTTTTCAAGTACATGTATTTACAAGTGCACCTAGTAAAATATAAATTAAAAGGAAATTGCTGAAAAAAATCCTAAAGCATCATGTTAATGTGTGCACAACCACATATAATTATATAATTAGCCCTAATTTTATACAAATCGTTTTACGTATAACAGCAACAAATATTCTAATAAAAGCAACCCCTCCTAATTCGGTCGATCACTCAAAACGAAAATAATTTTAATAGATAGTAAAATATTCTAACCCATACAATCCAAAAGATGCCCCTTGCGTCCTCCAATGCGCACAGGCCGTACAGGGGTGTCATATTAACCATATCTTGCTCAACATCTACAAGATCTCGAAAAGGAAAGAAACGCCTCAACTTAATTACGCTTGACCTCAAAGACGCTGATTGAAAACAAGTGGGCCCCACTCCGCCATCTCTTTTGTACTAAAATTGACGTCGGACCCCATTGCCCGCGTCGTGCGAGAGCTATCCAGCTGTTTACCATCGTGGTCCTGAACAAAGTGGAGTTAAGAGTTAACCAGGGTGGAGTTGAGTCGCTTCGTGGCCGTCGTCGGTCACTCAGGAATTATTAGAGCTTCGTGTTCTGTCAACCTCATGCTGTAGATAGTCAATACGACTCGATACATCGTGGGTCATGTTGCGATTATTATGCTTCGTTATATATCGACCTCACGCCGAGGGACCCAACCCCACCGCACTGTCCTATCTCTCTTCTACTTGCTGTCCCTTCCGGCTTAGCTTCGTTATGAATCTTTTTTTCAAGTGCATGTATTTACATGTGCACCTAGTAAAATAGAAATTAAAAGGAAATTGCTGAAAAAAAATCCGAAAGCATCGTGTTAATGTGTGCACAACCATATAGAATTATATATTTGGCCTCAAAATGATTTCCTGATCGAAAGTTTGAGCTTCGTGTCATGTCAAACCACACGCTGCGGACGGGCAGCACGAAGTGATGCATCGTGGGCCACGTTGCAAAGGTATTTTACTCGAGGAAATAGAGGGAAATGCGAAATGAGTTCTTTCTTCCCATAAATGACGAGTTCAAGGGGCCCATAATATTATTGCATTTTCTGGACTCTTTGTCATTCGGGATGGGACATGTGACGGATGTTTTGAATGAGATGGGGTTGAAGCTCCGAAAATGTCTACGAAGGTGTCGGCAATACTTTCAGCGAAGGATCCTCTACTATCGGAAAATATTCGAAGGTTATTCCTAGCATACATGAACCCAAATAGGTTTTAGTTAAGATGGCCAATGGGCCGTGCCGGTTTGGACCCATGCCCTCGGGCCACATGCAATGTCTTCTACTTTGTTTGCGAAGAAATTTAAGTATGCATATATGCCTGCATTCGATGTTGCTTTAGCTCTTCTGGGCTTCTAGCAACAGGCGTAAATCAACATCGAAGTCTAGACTGAGTAAGAGGGTGAGTTATTAATTCTGATAAAAAAAAAAGCCAAACACCTCCCCAAAAAATTAAGACTATTGTCTCGGCACTTTTCAGACAGCAATAATGCAGCAAGTTCCTCTGCCCCATTGCAGAGGTTGAAGACGTTGTCTTGCTCATCCACTTTGTTTCTTTATGGAATGGAAATTGGAAACCATCTACATCTCATCTCTACTTCTTCATTCTTATTATTACTTGATGAGCCTGAGCGAAAGACGATGCCATGATGCCGAGTGTAAAACAAAACTTGAGTAGAGAAAGAGAGAGGTTCTTCATATATAGTTTCCTCCAGGATATTGAGATATAAAGAGTTTGCGAAATGACCAAAAGACATTGGTATGTCAAGAGACCAAGCAACATTCAGTAACAAACAACTATTCCGTTATTAAAACAATCATTTAGTAATTAAATATTAACACTAGTTCCAAAACCTCCTGTGCACAAAGCTCACTTATATATTATCGGTAGTCCGACCAAACAAAAAATATTATCGGTAGTCAATCAACAATCTAATAGCATTGATTCGAAATTAACAGCGTCCATTTCTCATGAAAAAGAGCACAATTAATTATTTAAGCTACCCCATAATTCTGACTAATTAAGATAATTATAAAGCCACTCTTTTTTTTTGGTCTGTAATATAAAGCTACTTTGAAAAGTATTAATATATGCTAATGCATAAATGCAATTAGGTGGCAATGGAAAGTTGATCAAATTTCGTAATTTCAAAAGTCATATTCTACCAGCAACAATGGAAAATTTACGTTCGAGATCTTACCATAAATGGAGGACAATACACCAACCTAAGCTACCTAGCTTTAGAAGGAAACTATTGATCAATCAGCACACTTGGCAATACAAACAATGTTTGAGCATTTATTGATCCATTCTAATTTCAATGATATAATCTACCATCACAGTGGAGATTTATAGTACAGAATTAGAACTTTTTTATCTGGGAATATACAATCATAAAGTAAGTTTTCAATCTTGATACTAAATTTATTGATCTTACTAACATTTCTTTGAATAACATCGACTGATGCCCATCGTTATCGATGGGGACATCAATACTCGTAGGCGAAAATGTACGTCTCAAATATAGCTCGGACTTTATTTGTCAATTTTGTCACATAAAGTGGAGTTTGAGAGATTAAATTCATGACAGTGCAACGCATCAAACAAAGAGCATGTTACTTCTTTTGAATCCATTAAATCAGATAAATAGCATATCAAGAAATGATAAAATTATATGGTATCACATCAAGAAGATTAGTTTATTCAAAACATTCATTAAATGAGTTTATTTGGTATTTTTGCGAAACAATTCTCTCTCTTTGAAAAAAAAAAAAAAGGGACTTGTTGGGCTAGTTTTGTCCACGTCAAAAATGCTGCCGTTTCATGGCGGTAGCAATTAGTTTTTGACGAAACGGAGCAACCGCACGTGATTTGAGGAAAAACGAGGAATGTTCTCTCTCTCTCTTTTGATCTAACCACTTTTTCTGGGCCCTTTGTCACGTGTTAATCCTATGTTTTGTATCTCATATTTATTTATTCCTTTTTAATATCATTTTGCTAGTTTAATATCCTATCATTATCACTCTATTTCGTAATAAAATATATGTGTTCTTCCGCTGTGAATTCTTGTTTTATTCATTGGTTCATCTATTATGTTGATTATGATTAAATTTCTTCGATGAGTTTAACCGTTTTTTTTTATTATTGTTTCATCCATTCTTTGATTCAATTTCTTCGGTATTTTTAACCTCTCTACAAGATTGCTGCTAAATGTACCTCTCGTTTCAAGCCATGTTGAATTTCAGTCTACAGTTTTCATCACTAGTTTAATCAATTTCTCATAGAATTATGGTCTATTTTGTGATATTACTAATTTATTTTTTCGATTGTTAGATTGGACCAATCAATTTAATTTTTGTGATGAAACTTCATTAATCAATATATTAATATTTCGAATAGAAAATCTGTTCAAATCAATTTCATGAGTTCTCTTATTGTTATATTATCACTCCGATCAAAGGATTTTGCACCCTTTTTGTTATCAGCTCTATCTACTTCCCCTCCATTAATTCCTCATTTACAGGCCTTCAGTCAATTTCATGAACTCTCTCTCTTTCCCTCCCTCTCTCCTGCAAGGAAAGGTTGAAAGTATCAATATTTGCTTCAAAACTAGATGAAGTTACACTCTGTTTTGAGAAGTTCTACACGTCTAAATAAGAGAGGAAAGGTTGAAAATATTTATGCGACATAAAACAAAATGTTAAACTAGCAAGGATGGGGATCTTTTGTCAAACAAGGATTTATAATGATAAATAATTTGGCATGAGTATGCCAAAATGAAACGGCACGGACATCCAAATTTCTAAAACCAAATTATCCTCGTTAACAACTGTAGTCAGGCAACGTTGAACTATCCATGTTGATTGATCCAGCAAAGAGAATAGTAGAAATTTTTTTTTTCCCGTGGTCACTAGAAATGAATCCTCTTAGACGTGGGAGGGAACAGAGGCAAATAAGAGGACCCAAGGCTGTCGGACCAGCTTTACATTAATGCGACCTATATTCTTCCTAAGCCATTATTTAGAAATTTTTCATTTTTCTTCTTAATATCATATTTGTTAGGTTAATATCCCACCATTATTACTTTGCTTCGCAACAGAATATTTTGTGTTCTTCCACTACAACGGAGGAAAAACTCTGCAATAGAGAACGGAGGATACTGAGAAGGAGATTAGCTCAGAACTCCTTTGCAGTGCGTTCTCTCTTTCTTACGATGGAGTGACTGAACTTCAATATCTGAAAATCGTTCTCGTCTTCGAAGTTGTAGTGCAATGACATATTCATTGGCTCGGCATAGTGATCCAAAACATAACAGCGAAGGCAGAACAAAACAGAACGAAAGCAATCAACAACTCTAGAATGAATAGAAGTGGATTTTGGAATTAGATAAGAGAAGACACAACCACCTGGTGGGCATGGCTGCTATCAACAGAACACCAACGGACTTTGAATCGGCGGCAAGGTATTTTCAGTTGGAGCGAAGATGGAGAATCTAGGAGCTTTGTAGTTAGCAGACATGAAACCAGACATATCAACCGTAAAAAACCGAGAAAATAGAAAAAAACCGAGACATATCAGTAAAAAAGAAAATCGAAGGAAACTAAGCTGTCTTCTAGTGCTGCAACATGAAACCAGACATATCAGCAAAAAAGAAAATAGAAAAAAACCGAGAATCGAATCAGGAAAAGATGAGATTACAAACTAGGCGAGGAAGGAGAATGAAGATCCTCTATGGCCGTAGCTGCTGGACTTGGCTGAAGAGAAGGTACCGATGGCGAATGAAGAAAAGATCCACGGCTGGAATGGCTGAGCAGAGGAGGCGTCATGGAGGCAAGAGGATGGCTGGAATTAGAAATGATGGAAGCAAACACTGAAAATCATAAGAACGAGACCGAGGACAACGATTCCAAGCCTGATTCGAAGATTAAAACAAGAGAAAGAAAATGCACTTAGCTTCGGCCATGGTTGAACCCATTATCGCTTTACCCTTTCTTCAAACTTGTTCAGCCGAGTGAAGAGATAGAGAGAGCGAGAGAGAGAGATTTAGCGAAGAGAATATTGCAGAGAGAGAATCGGTCAACCAAGAGAGAGAATGAGTGTGAGCACTCTGATAGAGAGGGAATTCATTCAGCGAGAGT
This sequence comes from Syzygium grande, assembly GCA_024733475.1. Classification (NCBI taxonomy): domain Eukaryota; kingdom Viridiplantae; phylum Streptophyta; class Magnoliopsida; order Myrtales; family Myrtaceae; genus Syzygium; species Syzygium grande. Next base: position 30,343,581 of record JAMXDD010000009.1, read on the forward strand.
TATTCGGGAGAGCCCCTCAAGCGATTGAACGATTAATCAGGAATGGATAATCTGGTCGTGAAGGAGTTTGAAATTTCGGTGGATTGAACGATTCCCAAGGGGGAGATGTTAGTCAGTTGAGTAAAAGTTGGCTACTATCTCGGGAGTTCTATCGCTGACAGTTACCTCCGTCTCTTCTCCATCTATAAATAGAGGAACATGGGAAGGCTTGAGCTTTTACGGAGGAGAAAAAAAAACCGAGAGTAAGAGTGACAGAGAGCGAGAGATAATAAGAAGAGAGAGAGAGAGAGAGAGAGAGAGAGAGCAAGAAGTAATACTCCCTCGGTTTTGTCATGCTGTTACTTTGAGACCACATCGTGTAGCCCCACCGATCTCACTTGTGCTGCTCGACCCTTTTGACGTTGGTCGTCTCGCCTAAACATCCAGACGAGTTGCTTGCTGCCTTCCCCGACGCCGGCTCGACGCCACAGCCACAGCGGCAACACTAACAGGCCACAGCCGCACCACCTTGCTTCACCGCGACGCGCACCGAGCCTTATCCACAGTCACAGTTTCTCTGGTGCTGCTTCATCTTAACCGAACCAAACACAACGGTCTGGAGTTTCCCCCAGAAATAGCACACAGAGAAATCCCGATCAACGTGCCTTGGACTCGCCGGCCTCCGATGTCGACAGCTCTACCGGCTTTTGATCTGGCTACGGTCCCAACAAGCAGAATCAGTCCCCCAATCCCTATCCCCACCATCATTGCCGGTGGCGTCCCCAACACACACAGAGTTGGCGAGGGCTCTCATTCAAGTAGAAAACTCACCTCCAAGCCCTTGTGGCTGAAGCCTGCTCCTCTTCCTCCTCCTCCAATAAAAGGTCGCGCAGGCACAGAAAGTAAGAAAAATCACCACCATAATGGCAATCGCCACCAACCTCCCCATTCCCCCGTTCAGAGGAGAGGAGTTTATTGTGGTGCGAGGTGTCTTAAGGGAGGTGGCCCTGCTGATCAATGCACCCATGGGCGGGCTAGGCAAAGTCCTCGTGACGAGGCCATTCGCTGCCGCCGAAGCAGAGGCTGGCAGAGAAATAGACATCGGAGGATGTAGATTCCGAGGCATTTTGTTGGGTGGCGTTTGTCTGTTTGATCTCACGGCTATTTCTGGGGAGGACGGTGGCTGGGTTTAATTTGGCTTTGAACGGGTGGATTAGGGGGGGGGGGGGGGGGGTGGGCGGTGCCATTGCCATCATTGGCGTGATTTTTTTGACTCGGACCACCACTGGAGCTTCATCAGCTTTTGCTCCAGTGGAGAGGTGGGTTTATTCGCGCAAGTGGTCTTCCATTGGTAGACGGCCCTGGTGGTCAATGTCGGGTAGGCGAAGTAGTGGTGAAGCCATTCGCCACTGCCGAGCGAAAGCCGGCAGAGATGTCGACATCGAAGACCGGGGACTCCGAGGCATGTTGCTCGGGATTTCTGTGTTTGCTATTTATATTTTCTGGTTATAACTTGTAAGTAGTCAAAAAAGAAGTGGGTCCCGCACTAAATGGGTTTGGACGAAAGGTTGTAATGAGATGGGCCGACGCTTTACTTATTGTTTATTATTTGTTATTTATCTTATTATTTGTTATTTATTTTGTTTATATTTATTTATCTTTATCTATTTAAAAAATGTATGTTCGATTTGCTTAAAAAATAAAAGTGTCAACTAAGGTAACGAGGGCAATGTTGCAACATCATAAAGTTCCAATCTTGACAATCTAGACGGGAGCTTCAAGCAACTTGTTTATCGCTGTATGTTCTATCCAAATTACTCTTAATTTCCTCAAATTTCTGATCGAATCGGGTAGATTGACTACTTGTGACCATGATAGATCCAACTTGAGTAATGATTATAATTCTCCAATCAAGCATAGAAGCTCCATTTTTCGGCAGTAACTGCATATTTGGCAAGTGTGTAAGTCAATCCAGCACCCAATTTATTTGACAAAATGTAACAAAGACAAGATCCACGATAGCTACGTTCAATTTTCCTATTAATCTCAATATTAAAGCTAATTAAAGCTAGTTTTTCAGACTCATAACTACACAAAGATTACATTTTAATTCTTTTCTTTAAGAGGGAAAAACATATATACTATGAGATTAAGGTTAGAATTGAAATAAGTAATAATTCCTAGTGTAGAAGAAATATTCTCCAAACCTTCCCAGTAATTATAAAAAAACCAAGATGGGCTGAGCTCACACGTTTTAGACATTAAGCTGCCAAGATCAACTTCGAATAGAAATTGAGATGAAAAAAATCAAGTGTGGCAGCTAAGAGATTTTTTAAATGTGGTATAAGGAAAAATCAAGGCGTGGGATTGAATAATCATATTTTCACATTTTCATATGATCACTACCGAGAGTACAGACTTGTGTATCTCCAATAATTACTCAATGTGTGTGGGATGAAGAGACCGTTGCACTTGATGGAAATTAGTCAGATGCTCAAAGAGTCCTAAATACTCTATTGATATACAAGAGACATTTTTTTTGTCGAAAGGAATTTCCATTAATTACCAAAATCTAAGAGACATCTAAGTTTATTAATCTTGAAAATATACATTGGTTTTGAACTCCATACATAACTCAATTGGGCGAAGGTTCATAGAAGATGCCTTCTCACTTTTATTTATTTTATATAAACTACTAAGCATAATCATAATTCATTTCTCAAAACATCACTTTAATAGTTCTAAAAAAACTCAATTTCACTGAGTAATTACACCCCATTGATGGGACAAGTGAATATAAAATGTACTTGTATGTTATGGGGATCATTAACTCCATATTAGTGTGTGCCTATTTCATGGATCGCATAGATCACAACGTTTTTTAATGGCTGAGCCTGACCACTCCCGTCTATCCCTCTCACTTTCCGATTCATTCACTGGAAAAGTAGCGCAACGATTCACAAAGCCGATGTCTTCTCATTGCAAACTCCAAATTGGAAAATAAATATAATAAAGCTGCTTGGAACAGTATTAGTATTTGCTAGTGCATAAATGCAATTAGAAGGCAATGGAAAAGTGGCCAAATTTTTGTAATTTCAAAAGTCATAATCTACACTCAACAAAGGAGAATTTACCAGTATGTTTGAGGACAATATACCATCTAAGCTACCTTAGTGTGAAACCAATATTTAGTGAAGCAAGCTCGGAAATACAAACTATGCTGGAACATTTGTCAACCCATTTTGATTTTCAAAGCGCTTTTTCCACACCCATTTTTGCTTATCCTTGCCCTACGACAATGTACTGACCATATTGCCCCTTCTTCTGTGACTTTATTGTCTCCTCTCTCTGTTCTCTCTCTTGCTTTCGCTCATGCGCGACTTGCTCCATCTCGAGAGCCAGTTCCCCTTCTTCGTTCTCCAAATGCTTTAAGATATGTCAAAGTGCCCCGACAAACCACAATGTTCTATCGTCGAGCTTGCACTACAATTCTTCAACTATGCAGCTATTGCTGGTAATGTGTATGCTACTGCTCGCGGACTTGGGCATGGCGTCGCTTGACCGCTGGATATCCCACCGAGGTTGGTGAATGGTGATGGTTCACTGAGAGAGAACCAACAAAACCCAAAAAAAAGAAGAAGAAAAGGTCACGGAAGGGGCAATATGGTCAACCCACCTGTAATAGAGCGTGGATAAGCAAAAACAGGAATGGAAAAAGCGCCTACCGAATGCAAAATGCGTTCCTTTTTTCCCCTTTAGATGACCACTGGTTTAGTCGCACCATCTATATATTAATGAGATGGAATCTATTGTTGCTGTGATTATGGTTTCATCTGGAGTTTCGATCTCGGTTTTCATTTAATTTCTTGTAACATTCTTTTCCATTTCATGATATTATTTTCGAACTAAAGCTTTGTAATTTGGATGAATTACCACTCTTCTTTGTTTAAATTAAAAAAAAAAAAAATACCTGAGAGTCTTTTGTTACACGACAAAATCCCCTCCCCCCAAAAAAAAATTAATGCAGATATTGATCTCTTTCGTTACAAATGTATTTTTTCTATTGTAGATTTAACTAATAAATTCATTTTTTGTGATGATGGTTCAATAATCTTTATTTTGATTTTTTTTATAGAAAATCTATTTAGATCAATTTCACAAGTTCTCTTCTTGTTATATTATCATATCTAGGCGAAATTTGCTTTGATTAAAGGATTTTGCACCCTTTTGATAGCAGCTCTATCTACTTCCTCTCCATTACTTCCTCTTTTATATGCCTTCTTTTAATTTTACGAACTATCTCACTCTTTCTCAAGAAAAGGCTGAAAACATCAATATCTACTTTAATTCTGGTGGTAATCCCAGCAATTCTTGAAGAAAGACATCGGGATAATCGTACCCCACGGCTATGTCCTCTAGCCTCAACTCCTCAGCAGTCGAATCAATCATAGCCGCTAGAAATCCTTCACATCCTTCGTCCAACAACTTGGTCATTTCTAGCAAAGAAATCCATGGGATCGAGGTTCCCCCTCGATTTCCCACAAATTTGAATTTCGGATGTCCAACAGGATTAAATTGGATCGCCCTGTTACTACAATCCATTATGGCCCTCTGCTTAACCAACCAATCCATGCCTACTATCACATCGAAATTGTACATCGCCAGAATAGCTAAATCAATTCTTTCTTCCTTATCACCAATTACTATCTTGCAATCCAGGCACGCCAACAAAACTAAAATCTTATCATTTAAGGAGGTGGTCACACACAACATCACGTCAAGCAATCGCAGCTCCATACTAGTCAATTTAACAAACTAATCAGACACAAACAAATGCGACGCCTTTGGATCAAATAAAGCATAAGCATCATAATCACAGAAAGAGACTGTACCTGTGACCACGCCTGGTACATTCTCTGCTTCCCTTCTAGCCATCGCATACACTTGTCCTTGTGTCGGTGGCTTGTTCTGGTTCGGGGGTAAGAGCGGCCCAACTTGATTTCCAGCTCTGGGCGGTGGTGGCAGCACAGGCGGCCTAGCCTGTCTGTTATTGGGACAGTTCCTCGCTTGGTGGCCTACTCCGCCACACTTATAGCATATAATGTTCCTACTCGGACATGGTCCAGCCCCATGTCTTCTACCACATGACTGGCATACAATGCCCTAATAACGATTCGGCTTTTCAATATTCCTTCTAACGGAAGGGACAAAACGCTGATTCCCCGACATCGGTCTCTTCCAAAATTCCGATTTTCTCTAGCTGAAACGTACCTCGACCCAGATGCAGCGACTCTATCTGTTAAGTCCCGCTCAATCGCTTGAGCCCGCTCATAAATCTCGTTGCAATCCCTTAAATTCAGTGAAATCATTTGGCTGCGAAGGTCCGGCTTTAATCCATCTCGGAACCTCCGGGCCTTGTCCAATGGGTCTTCCACCATTCTCGGGGCAATCTTAGCTAACCTAGTGAACTCAGCCTCATACTGATCCATCATTCTTTGCCCCTGACGAAGTCTCATGAACTCCGACAATTTCTATTCCCGGGCACTCTTAGAGAAATATTTACCATTGAAGGTCTCCACAAACATCGCCCAAGTCTGGGTAGTACCAGCAGGGAACACTCTTCCTCTGGTGGCTTTCCACCAATCATTTGCATTTCCTTGCAATTGGTACACTGCTAACGTCACTTTCTCCTTATCTGTACACCCCAATACCTCAAAAGCTTTTTTCAACTCATCTACCCACAGCAATGCGGCCTCTAGTTCACCTCTATCATCAAACTTAGGGGGCTTTAACTTCAAAAACTGTTCGACTAGTTGATACATTAGTCGATTCGCATTCACCTGCTTCTGTCCTTGGTTTTCATTGTTGCCATTGATGGCAACGGCTATTGCGGCCTCGACAGCCTGGGCAATAGTAGCATCTCGCTCTTGCGTCTGCCTGCCCATCAAGATTCTAACTTCCTCGAGGGTCCTTAAAATTCCATCCACTCGGAGATTCACTGTAGCCCTAATATCAACTCCAGGGTTTTTTGCAGCTCCAGCATTAACTGCAGGGTTTTCTACTGCTCTAACGCCCATTCCGAAGTCCTCTATAGCTCTAGCTCGAGCACTATCTCAACCTCTTATTTCTCTTCCTGCGTCCCTTCTTGGGACTCTTCCTACACCTCTTTTTTTCACTACTCATTATTTCAGCTTTCTACCACTCTCCTACCTTTTATAATTTCATACAGGAATTAGAGACCTAGGCCAACTAAACCAATCTAGTCCTAGGCAGTGAATTACAACATTAATCCACTTAGCAGGCAACTATAATCATAACACTACAACACAATCAATGAGGTTCGAACACAAACCTTAGGTCCAGACGCACCTGCACTCGATCATTAGAACACTCAATTCAACCAGCAATCACAACAAACAGTCTGGAAATACGTGTAACACTAGGCACATCTACGGATCTCTAAGGTTTCTCTAGCCAGTTACAACTATCCTCGGTCTTCTCTCCTTATCACTCCAAGCTTCGATCGAATTAAATTGAGCTGTCCTTGCTCTGATACCAATTCAACTTGAATGTCACACCCCAAACCTTCTCGAGCTCGCGACATCCCTCTCTCTCTAGTCGAATAGTGCAATGTCCCAGGAAACGTCGCCAACCCAAACAATCCTATCAGAGTTAATCGCGGTGGAAGCAAACATATAATCCTGGACAATAAAATTTTGGAGAACACCAGGAAGAAATAAATCGCCAAATGACCAACCATAACTATACCTCAATATATGCATATACAATATCCATTTACAAACGAACTTATACCATACCGCCATTTACAAAACCATAAAACATGCATGTACACCAAACTACTAACTACAAACAACCGACGTACAAAAAGGATCGATAGCCTGGGTAAGCCTATACCAAAAATGGGACTCCAAAAATCTTTCCCATCCTTGTAGCTAACCCCTACACCCTCTAAAGGGCGTCCACTCGGACTCACTCTCCTCGTCCTCCTCGTCTGAATCCTCTTCGGGCACATGCTCATCCAACGACTATGAGTCAGCCTCAATCTCGATCGAGTAATCCTCATCCCCTTATTCTGGCTGAACCTCAACCTGATCTTCCTCATCTGACTCCTCCCTATCCTCTTTGGCTCCTCTGCGGGCTCATCCTCTGGCTCATCCACTGGCTCGTCTTTGAGATCCTCTTCATACCCATCCTCTGGTCCTACCTCGGGTATCCCACCTAGATCTATGTCCATCGGATCATATCCTGCCTAGGACTCTTTCGGCTTTGGATCCGGCACAGCTACTGTCGACTCAGGCGCTACAGGGACAATTGGTGCCCTGATTGAGCTAGACTAGTCTCCAAACTAGCCATTTCCCCGTCGGGAGGGGGTACGGCCAACGAATCCCAGTCCCCTACTCCATCAAAGGGTGCATCGAATCCTCGGATAGGTCCAGACTCATCCACTCCGACCCTAAACATCTATACCGTATTCGTATGAGCCTGCCAGAGGGGTAGTCCTATATCTACCCAAATTACCGAAGTGTGCTTAACCCAAGGTATGAATCTTGTCTACAGGATACTCTACGACCTCATGATCGGTGTGCATGGGGATTCCAAAACGCTGTGGTAGTAACGGCGGGAGGTTCATGGCTTGGGCAAAGGCTCTGAAATGGTTTGGTTGAAACAACCATGAGACACTTCTCAATAAATTGCAACCTAAACCCTACCTAGGCTACCACGTATGCCAGACAAGTTCAAACATATAAACGAGCAACAAGAACAAACACTATCCACGCAATCGCACTTACTTGGACTCTTGGCATACTCAGCCTGCACGTTAGTTCATAATCACAACATTTAAATCTCGCACGCATTTCAAACTTCGTGCACCCCAAACCACACGCATTTTCATGCCAAGCGCACATCGTTCACACCACATTTCCAGCCTCCATTTCACGCTCGATCACACAAAATCACATCATTTTTATTTCTCCTGTCTCATCGTACCACACTTGCTCAATCACTATCTCAACCCGCGTAAACACGCCTCAGGCTCTCACTTTCCCATCATGACCCGCGTAAACACGCCTCAGGCCCTATCTCACTTTCACTTGCCATACCACACATCTCATTCTCAATCACTTTCCTCGGCCCACGTAAACACGCCTTAGGCCCATACGATCTCGCCCCGAGCATCACACGCTCCGGTCCGACCCCACAGTCGTATCACGACCCGCATAAACACGCCTCAGGGATTTAGTGATCACACGAACATACTCGCATGCCATATATTTTATCTGAACCCCGAGTAAACACGCCTCGGGGCCTTTTAGTGATCACACGCACACCGCACGTCTCAAATCTCACATGTGCACACGCTCGGGCATCAATCAAATGCACCCAATCGCACCCAATTACATCACCACAGTACAGCCACAGTTCAAACACACAACCAACATACAAATTGTCACTTTTCCATATCAAAACCACGGCAAATCAATTCCGGCTCTTCATGACATTTTCCCACAATTAATCGCCAAATCCAAATACCCAATTTACATACCAAACCGCATTTTCCAGCATTCAAACTAGCAATTTCCAGCATATACTCGGCCTCTAAATTTCCGTCAAAATTCCCCATATTTCATTCCTAAGGCCCACTAGCCAATTCCCCCCTAAAACTATACTCATCCACATCTAAACGGGTCCGAAATTACTTGATATACTAGGTGAAGGTTTAGATTGAACTTACACGAACTCTAGGCTAACTCGGCTAGAGTGGAACAGGGCGGCAATCGGCGGTCATGCGGTGGCAACAGCGGTTCGTGTGGCGGCGATCGGCGCGGCGGTGAGCGGCAGCGAAGGCGACGGCTTGCTTGGCTTGGGCTGGCTGTCCACGTCCGAGAAAGAGCGAACCGAGAGGGAGAGGGGACGGCGGTGGCACGGTGTGAGGGTGGGGGCGAAGACGACGGATGGGCGGTGGTGGCACGGCAGACAGGCGGTATGGCGGTGAGCGGCCAGGGGGGAGAGAGAGAGCTCACAGTGAGGGAGGGAGAGAAGGGGAGAGAGAGAATTGCTGAGAAGGGAGAGAGAGAGTGAGGAGAGAGAGAGGTTTTGGACTAAATAGTCCAAGGCAAATAATTGAGGGGCCAAAATTACCATCTTGCCCTTCTCTAACAAATCTGATCAACGGTCGAGATTCAATCTTATCCTGAAATCGACGGCCCAGATCGAATATTTTCCAAAATATCAAAGAGCAATTTGGGAATTTCATAAAATTCCAAGGGCAAAATTGTCCAACTCAAAAATTAGGACAAAATGACCAAAATGCCCTTCCCTTTTAACATTTGCCCTTTATAAACCTCAGAGGGTAGAATGGTCACTTTTCCATTTTCTTGTCGAAATTGAATTTTTTTGAAGGATCCGAGAAAATTCCAAGCTGTACATTTCAACCGCAACGTCGTCCTAACGTCGCGTCGTGACTTCCTAATTTTTCTGATGCTCAAATTGGTCTCTAATTAATAATTGAATTTCATATAACGTAACTTGAACGTGTCTCAAACTAACAGGCGGCTTTTGGGAAATTCATATATTTGACCCGTGATTGATACTAAATCAAGTCACGTACAAGTTCGTTCGGATCGTGACGACCTCGGTTGTCAATGTAATCGCGAGGATCGATCGCTAGTTCCGACGGGCACGATTGTTTGGTATAGGTTCTGGATCGTTCGTCAATTTATCTTGTGGTCAAACGGAATCACCTATGATCCACTCACATGATAGTGACGAATCGGCCCGTAACTATCCTAAGATCAGCCTACATTGGCTCAAAATGTCATCTCAACGATTTTATGATCGAAAATCGGTTCACGATCGAATTGTCTTTAGTTGCACAAATTTAAATCCCTAATTAGCCTTTCCCTAATGGTTAGTATCCCAGGAATGATCAGTTCCGGGCGAGAACTAACTACAAGTACGTTCATAAATCCATTCATTTCATAAATCCCAAATGGGCAAATTTTAGGATGTCACATTTTGTATGCAAGACTATAAACCCATAGATACTCCTATTGCAAGAGGTGAAGATTGAGCCATAAGTTGTGTCCAGAGACTCCACAAGAAAAGGAATGAATGAAAATGCTCGTGTTGTTGGAAGTTTAATGTACGCTATGATATATACAATACCCGACATATGTTTTGTAGTTAGAATAGTAAGTAGATACCAATTCAATCAACGTCAAGCACATCGGATAGCCGTCAAAAGAATCTTGAGGTATTTGAAGGGTATTGTTGGTTATTCGCTTATTTATTAAGAAAGGGATCTGCGGCTTGAAGGCTATTTAGATGCTAACTGGGGAGAAGATTTAGATGAAAGGGAATCTACTTTTATATTTGTGTTCGTACTGAATTATGGTGCCATATTTTGGAGCAGTAAGAAACAAGCATGTATAACCTTATCTATGATGAAAGCCAAATTCATGGCACTATCAACAACAGTATCGAAGGGTGTTTGACTTAAGAGATTTTGGATCACCTAGGTGTTACTGAAAATGCTACAAACTCATTGTTGGTTAATTGTGATAGCCAAGCAGTGATAGCTTACACCAAGGATCCCAAATTTTATTGCAAGACCAAACATATAGATACCAAGTATAAGTTTGTCAAGGTTATGGTTGCACGAAGAGATGTGAATGTTATGTACATACCCACACAAAGAATGATAGTAGATCCTATGACGAAGTCAATCCCCAAAGATGTTTTTCTTGGTCATGTAAAATCTCTAGGACTGCGTAGAGGTTGATATACTAGACATTTGTATTTCCCTAAAAGTTCACATTCAATGATATTTTTCTATCATTATTAATGCCTATGAGTTTATTTGACATTTATACATATGCTTAGTGCATTATATTAGGAAAGTATGTCGGATAGATGAGAGATTAACCCACTTATACGGGTAATCGCCTTTATTTACTATGTGATAAATAGAGATGAGACAATTTTAAGCTTATTATCAAAGTGATAATTGAGAGCTCAAGTTTAAAATATAAATGTTGCCTTAATAGAATGTTAAGACGAGGTCATAATATTTATTATGTCCGAAAGTAAAATAACCAACATATTTCACTTTATCTATCTTTGATGCCCAGATGTGAGTTCTGATTGATTAAAAAGAGTAGATTTGTGAACTCAAGTCAGACATTAGGAATGTTTGAAGTGTCATTTGTACGGTATTTACTGTAACAGCCCGAAATTTTGACCCGTTATCGAGTCCAATAAAGTATATGTGAATTCTCGTGTAATTTTAGTAAGTCTCGCCTGGAATTGATCACTCACGGGATACTAACCAAAAAGGAAAGGCTAAATAGGATCAGGTACGTGGACCGAGAACTCGACCGCGATTGAGCGCCGATTTCAACGAACGTCGAGGAAATATTTTGAACCAATATAGGCCGATCTTAGGAAAAAGGACGGGTCGATATTTTCAGCGACGTATGATCGGATCGCGAGTGATTTCGCACATCTGGAAGTACGCCTAATAAATAACCCCGATTTTAATCCAAACGATCGTGACCCCGGTACTAGTGATAATTCCTCTCGTTGTTCGAAATTAAGGCCATCATGACTCGGACAGTCTTAGGTCGATACGCGTAATACCTAAACAGCCACATGTTAGCGAGAGACCCTAAAACTGCAAAACGAGCTATTGTGATCGCAATATTGGGCACGAACTTCGATATCAAAATATCAAGGGTAATTACGACTATTTCGCAAGACGGACGTCAATTTAGAGTGGCCATTCATGTTTGGGACCGACGCGGTCTAAAAACCGAAAATCGGCTGTAAATTGAGAAAAAGACGATTTTGCCCCTGTGGACACCGAGAATCGATTCGGATGCCGATTGAGGTTACTTTTCGAGGCCAAGGTCATTTTGGGGTGGCCACACGCATTTAGAGCGGTTTTGGCCAAAAAGTTGAATTTCGACAAAAATTGGAAAATAATATTATTTTATTCCCGGATTTCATGGACGATTTCCGAGGGCTTAGAAAAAATTTATTTCGCTATTCCGAATATTTACACCGGATTATGTCTCCCATGAATATTTAGATTTTGATTTAATGAGCGAAAATTGGAATTTTGGTCTTGGGACATGGAAAAAGGATGAAAATGCCCCCTAGGCTATTTTGATTTAATTTCGAATTTGGGGCAATTTTGAGATTTAATCAAGGTTGGTTAAGGTTAACTAGGCTTGGGTTAACCATGGTTAGGGGCAATTGACCTTGAATTTTTACCCTTGAATTATTGATCTGACCAGAAGCACCTTTCTCTTTTTAGCCCTTGGATGAAGAGCATTTTGGCCGGCCCGGCCGTCCCGGCCTCGTCGCTGTTTCCCTCGATTCCGCCGCCTTAGCATTTTGCTACATCCAGCGAAGAGAGGCGGCGCCGCCGGAGGCGGGTGCCTGCGCCGCCGATTGAAACCGCCTCGCCGCCCTCGGCCTAATACTATTGAGCCTCAAATTTGTTCATGAGTTGATGATCGGCCGGGGACGTTAATAGGGGAGCCTAATTGTGCAAATTAGGGGTTTAATTTAATTATAGATTAAGGCCTAATACTATGTAATTTGTTCATGAGTTGATGAGGGGACCTAATTGGGACTTAATGGCTTAATATGAGGATGATTTGGAGCCAAATTGGTGGCTGTTTAGGGGTGGTTCATTACAGAACCGAATTTGCATAAATTACCCAAAGTGGTCATTAAATGGATTGATGAGTATTGGCTTGAAATTAGACTTGGTAGAGGCCAATTGGGACTTGTTGGAATATTGCGGGATGATGTCAAGTCCGTGGATTTAATAGTTGAGACTGGATGGTTATGTCAAATCCCAAGTGGACTAGATTTCTGTAATGCTGAGTTGTGTGTTAATTGCCAAGTATAAATGGACTATAATAAAAGGAGTAGACGTGCCAATAATGCTCTATAGGAGTTGGAATTGTGATTCAAGGTGCTTGGTACATCAGGGGCATGGCAATTGGTGTGAGTCCCATGATATGTGAGTTTCCATACTGATTTTGATATGAGTGAGAATGATTGATGACCAGTGAGTCATGGTCTTCGGGTCGATTTATGCAATTTTGGGCCTTCGGGTCGGGCCTTCGGGTCGAATGATTGATGACCATTGAGTCATGGCCTTCGGGTCGATTTATGCAATTGTGGGCCTTCGGGTCGGGCCTCCGGGTCGAATGATTGATGACCATTGAGTCATGGCCTTCGGGTCGATTTATGCAATTGTGGGCCTTCGGGTCGAGCCTCCGGGTCGAATGATTTATGACCACTAAGTCATGGCCTTCGGGTCGATTTAATTGTGATGACCATTGAGTCATGGCCTTCGGGTCGAGTTAACTGTTGATGACCATTGGGTCATGGCCTTCGGGTCGATTTAACTGCTTATGAGTTATAATGATATTGAAAGCCTAACCTGCAGGGCTGGAGTAGCAAAAGAATTAGGGTTGAGGGCCCGAATGACTTTAATGTGATTTAATTGCTGGTTCAGTGATTCATGCATTTTAATTATCTCTGGAGGTGCACATTAGCCTAGTTTAGGATTAGTGGTTTGTACTTGCTGAGTTTTCTCACGGTTGTGGTAAAACCGACATTTTAGATCCCCGGTCATGAATTTCCAGGACTCGGATGTTGAGTATGAGATCGTGGAGGATGAGGTAAAGCATGAGGAACTAGGTGGGGTAGTTTTTGAGCTGGAGATTGTGGAGGGCAAGCAGATGCCGTGATCCTTTTGTTGTATCTTTTCTGTATAATGGATATTGTATTATAAGTTTTATAATGAAAGTATATGTTGTTTTTTTTTTTTATCGCTGGTAATTTGTGAACTCTTGCTATTCATGGTTGCTAATATTTTTGTCTGGGTGTATATATATATTATATATACGTCGTTTCCGCATGTGGCGTGTTTTCTCTGATTTGGGTTTTCGGGTCGGTGACGCAAAATCCTGGGAGCGTCGCACCTCAAGTCGACCTACGCGTGGATGTTCAGCCTTCGTGGGGTACGGGGCGTGACATTTACTATAAAGACATACGCTCTATGGGAAATAAGTTAATACTATAAAATGTATTTCATATTACATATGCATAAGACGACTAATAAGAGTTGGCAAAAGTTTAATCTCAACTTTTAAGCTGTGTGAGACTCTTGAAGATAAGAGTTTCTCAATTAGGTACCCTTAGGACTTTTACTTATTCTAAATTTTTTTTTCAGTGTTTGCTATCTTAGAATGTCGCCAGTGATCATAGATGATTCGATCTAACGGGACATTACTAGAAAAGCAAATTGAATAGAAATTGAGAGATTTAAAGAAAGAGGAAGATCAATTTGTTATCGATGTCACATTACATTTTTGTATTTACAGGTCTAACTAATTATGATTATTTATGTTTAAACGTAATTGTGAATATAATATATATAACATACTTAAAGAGATCAAGAGAGATATAAATGTGACTAATTGATCTAGGGTACAGCATACTATATCTACTCTGACTAATAATATCTAATTTGAGCTGCTATATATTCCTAACATATGTATGGCAGCAAGCTCTCAAACTATGCTGGTTACACAAATTATTTGTTGATATGAATTGTGCAAAGAAGAGAGAATTACATTTGTCTCATCATGGGTGAGTGGGAAATGATAGTTTATGGGCCACCATTGTTGGGCAAATAAGCCCATATTCAACAAAAGTAACCGTAAAAGGCAGTTACTTGTATTTTAGTGGGATGCAACTTCCAAAAGGGAAGTTACGTTCTTTTGTTCGTCAAGAAATAAGAACTAAGAAAAAAGTGACATACACGAACACAAAGAAAAACAGAAAGCAAAAAAGTTCCTCTAACTCTCACACTCAGTCGTTCTCTTATATGCTCGAAGAACGGAAACCGGAACTCTCTTGAAGTTGCAAACGTGTATTTAATCTGTGGAAATCAAGCTACATTCCATTGCATGATATACCTTTTGATTAGTGATTCAAGTATACCTAGAGACGTTTTCCGCATTTTCTCGTGTATGGTATTTGGAATCCATGTTTCCAATAGGCTAGAATGAGATTGACTTCCATCTACTTTTCCACTGTACTCAATGGGCACAACATATTGCAAGCACAGGATTGGCCTGAGCACTTCACTATCATCACGAGAATGAGAAAGAGCTATCCTCGCCCATATTGGCATGAATCTGAAGATATTGGACTTCTGTTCCACCAGACGTTTTTGACGTAATGAGAGGGAAGGGAACCAAACACAAAGAGACTAAAAAAGTTGTCTGAACACGATGAGTTCTCTTGTAAAACATCTGAATTATGCTTGATTTGCTTCGAGAACTAATCATTCTGTTTGATCGCTCAACATAGTGGGAAAATACCCTCTCAGCATCCCATCAAGATTGGACAAAATCAGGTTTCATCCGTGCAATGTCTAGTCGAAACTGTGAAAACTAAAAGAAACCGAGGTTTTAGCATCATCCTAAACATAGGCCCAAAATGCCTCTGTGGTTATGATTCTAGAGGTCAACGTATTGTCTCAGCCTAAACAGATCAGTATTTTCCTTGAGGAGATTATCTTCTGAAAAACGTTCATCGAGTTGCGGCGAGTACCCAATATTTTCAGCCAAATGAAGTGGCCATTTCTGGTGAAAATCTAGACAGGCAAATTTGCTTGTTCATACTGACCAACCATCGTAATTTGGTATAGCACTACAAACTCAACAGTGTTTAATCAGACATTATTTAGTTCTTACTTCCATTTATTATGTCAAGAAGATACATCACAGAAAGGTTCAGCTTACATACATCAGTGCTGTATGTTTCTTGCACCTTTCACTACATAATATTAAACGTTCCATAAGGTTGCTCTCCAAAGAGTCCAAACAGTCTAGAAGCAGAACGCAATCACACATCCCTCTTTAACATAATGCAGCATAACAGTAGGTTGCACAAAATCATATCTTTACCTGATTCAGGTACGATTTCCCATCAATTACTTTGCTCTGTTTAAATTCCAGGTAGTCCTTGTAATTCATCGAGATGTATGTGGCTTGGTTGTGCTCGCCATCCACCAGCTGCTTCGCTGGCACGACGACAGTGTCAGGTGATGGTCCAGTAGAAAAAGGGATCGATAGCCTTGCAGCCTTGTTGTTCACGATAGCTCGATGCAGAACGCTCTTGTATTTCCCATTGCTCATAATCTTGCACAATTGTAAAGTGTCGAGAAAAAAAAAATTAGTTGCAATAAGCTTGATCTGTTCAACGGGAGAAACTAGAGTAAATCACAAAGATTCGTATCAACTTTAACTGATTAATATCCGGTTAAAGAAACAAAGACAATAGAGTAAGTTTTTAGCAAATTTTTAAGACAACTGTATGTAGTATAGTTCTATGTCTAATAACAATGTCCCTTCCATAATACCTACATTTTATCAGCATCTATAAACCAAGGCACACAGTATTCACACCATGATTTGAAATTTATTGGACCTCTCTTGCAAGACAGATAAGGGAGATTAGAAAGATGAAACATGGATTTCTGTATATTTACCTCGAGCTGATCAGCGGTGTTGACCACAAAGGCATTTGGAATGAGATCGGCTTTGACCCACTTCCCGTCATGATAAACTTCAAGGCCGCCAACTCCATTCTGCATGAGGATGGTCAACAGGCCATAGTCTGAGTGTGAGGGTAGGCCCATAGCGAGTTCTGGCTGTGGGCATGCCGGATACAGATTCGCTGCTAGTATCTGTAGGCTTGAATCCATGTTCATTGCCTCGTCGATATAGCCCGGTTCGAGTCCTAGGCCCTCCGATATACCTTTGAGCAGTTCCCTAACTAATTTTCGAAGCGCTCCAGAGTACTCTGCCAAAACTTTACTGCAACAGACATTGCTTTCATTCGTCAGAGGAAATGCCGCGGTGGAGTTCTTTTCATCTTTAGGGATTTCACGAGTTTCTATCACTCAAATCTTTTATCTGGGGTATTACCAATTGTTTTGCTCTATCAAATTGAATCCGCACTTTGCTTATTTTTTCTAGGCATACAAAATTATTTGTCTGACGTCAAGATGATCCAAAATAATGCTAACCTAATATAAGAATCGTGTACTTTCTATTCCGATATTTCAAGACTGCCAGATTTCTAGGTAAATATAGATCAACTTTACAAAACTAACAAACTGGAACCAAAGATGCTGAAGAGCTCGCGTCTCAGACGGATTGAAGTTGTTCAAGTTCAGATCCCACATGGTTAATTGAGTGGTCAAGTAGATATGGAAAATCTGGTATCCAAATCACATCGTCTCGCATATAGGTAACTTTAGAGGTCGGATCTGCCTCCCAAGTGGACAGAGTCCTATACATGGACGGAGATGGGAATTAGTCAAGTCGAAGATTTGGATTCTTGTGTTACCAGGGAAGAAGAATTTGCTCAAGTTCCTCATCAATTTTTTTTTTCCGATGTACCAGATAATTTTATACTGTGCACTATATCTGGATGCATTGATAACTCTGAACATTATTTTAGCATAACAAGTTCAGAAGAGTGACAACTTATTTTGTTCTACGCACATACTTACTCTTCAATTTTTCACTACCTTAAGATTCTGTAGGTTCATCCTATACTTGATTGCGAAAAAAATGTCCACAAAGGGAAGGTTCTGTTGCTTCTGGACTGTAGCATTGAAGCTACAGTTAGGACATATAGTTGTCATTACCACAATTAGTAAAACATCAGATTGTTGATATTTGTGGAGTGGTAAACTCAAACTTTTATATACAAATGGAATTAAGAAAACAGAAATATCAACATGTATATGCAAACTGAGAACATGCACGCAAAGCGTAGAAATAAATTCAAGGGTAAAAGCCACAAAAAATCCCAAATTATGCCTATTGTGATGCACATACCCTAAACTTTTTTCCGTGATACCAAAATCCCCAAACGTGTATCTGTGTGATACATTTACCCACCATCAAGGTTCTGTCAATGACCACTTTAAAAATCTTCCTACTTATATATTAGAAAGAAAATGGAGTTGACATCACGCCCTCATGCTTAAGTAAAATAAAAAGGACATTGTTTTGGGTGAAAAATACATAGTTACAAGTTTGAGGTTTTTAATGTTATAAGAAAAAGTTTAGGATATATGTGTCGTAGTGGGTATGGTTTAAGACTTTTTATGTCACAATAAAAAAATTTAGGGTAAACATGTCACGGTAGACACGGTTTAAGGATTTTTGTGATTTTTTTTCCCTTATTTCAATACATATTAGACCTTTTTAAAAAAAAAAGAGGGAGAGAATGGGGAACCTCAAGCCTTCTGGTTTGGTGGGGCAGTGAAACTTTGGATGCACCATCATCTTCAGAAAATCCCTCCAGAGGAGCACTTTGTCAACAGAAGCTTTGAAGCTCGTCCCGTATTTTATGGGGTCCAACACGTGCTTCCCTTCGAACTCACTCTTCTCCTCCTCTGTCAGATTGAAGAATCCCATCAGCGCCTCGACCGTCGCCTTCATTTGACTCTCAGGCACGCCGTGGTTGATCAGCTACTCACATGTACAACCAAGGGCTATATGATCAACACGTGATAAACAAGAAACTGTTGCTAGTCATGAGAATAAATTTACATGCAGCGCCCAATCTCACGCAGGTTAAGCCATGAGAATAATTTCTCATTAATTCTCTTTACCTCCGGCATGAATGAACAACCATCTGTTGAATAAGCTAATTCGATTCAAATTGTTGCTAATCTTTCAAGAACTATTGCAGTTTTGCCAATTCAACTCTAAATTTTTCAATTTTATCAATTAAGTCTATCTAGCCAATTTTGGCAGAATCCGATGACGTGGATGTCAGCTGTGCCATATAAGACAATCAGTGTTGACATGGATAATTTTAACAATATTTTGATATTTTTTGAATTTTTATTCATCTTTCTTTTATTTTTTCTTTTTTTTTTCTCTGTCCTTTAATTTTTTTTGTTGCGGCCAGGGAGGGCCTGGCGGCCCTTGCTAGTTGTGGGCAAGGGTCGCATGGTCCTCATTTGGCCACACCCAAATGTGGGGGTGGCTGCCTTCACCGCGGCCGCAATGGCTTCATAGGCAAGGGTTGCGGCCGCCTTCACGATGCAAAGGCCATCCTAACTATGGCAGAAGCAAAAGAAAAAGGGTCGAACACAAAGCAAGGAGGGATGACGCATGGTCTCCATTCTTGTTGGTGGATGGTGCTTGACCATGGGCAAAGGTAGCCTCACCTACGGCGGCGAGGCCATGGCGAGGCTAGCCTCGCCCAGATGTGGGGGAGGCAGGGTGAGGGCCGCGCGACTTTCGTTTGCGGATGGTTGGGGCCATTGAGCCTCCCTTGACCACATTGAAAAATTAGAGAAGGAAAAGAAAAAAAAAGGAAAAAAGAAAATAGGAAAGAAAAAAAAAAAGTTTAAAAAAAATATTAAAATATTTTTTAAAATTATCCGCATCAATGCCTACCATACCATGTAAGACAGATGACACCCACGTTAGTGAATTCAAGCCAAATGGACTCAATTGATAAATTATCAAAAAGTTTAGAACTTAATTAGTAAAATTGAAAGGTTTATAACTCAATTAGCAAATGGCAATAGGTTTAGGACTTTTTGGATAATTTTTCCTTCAAGAATTTATGGCAGCTGGATAAGCAAAAGCTGATGAAAAATACCAACCATTTGTTTTGCATGTTCGCAAGATAATAAAATAAAAGAAAGGTACTGTGAAGCAGGTAATGAACTAGCTAGGAACATTATGTACCATGAAGAAGCCCCAGTCCTCACAAGCCTTTGCAAGATCTGAGACGGCTTTAGACCGTTGGTCAGGATTGCTTGAGGAGAGAAGAGAGAAGTCGATGACCGGGATGGAGTCATCGTGAATGGCTTGATCACCGGAAGCGGAGGTGGTGTAGGCATAGTGGGAAGGGATGGAAGTGAGGTTGGAAGATTCAGCCAGAGTCTTAACACTTGCTATTTTGAGCTTTGAAAAAGTAGCTTCTTGATGATGTGGAGTGACCGGGCAAGAAGTATCCATTTGAGACGAAATTGACTCTCTCTTTTCGCTATCGCTAAACGTTGCTCAACTAAGCTTATCACTTGCGCTACCAATGTGGGAAAACTGATTCATCTTTGTAGATATATATAGTAGTATCCAGTCTATAGTGGGTGGTAGAATGTACTAATCTCGGGTTGTTCAAGTCTCTCAAGGACAAGTTAAGAGTTTGCAGAAAAAAAGAAGGCCACGTAAGCATGTTTCCAGAAGAAGCCCAAACTATTTTTTCAACTAGTTCGGTGGAGATTAATACCAATGGAAACGCTTGGCTCTTTCATGGAGACGTGTGGGAGGAGGATAACTAAAATCCGTGTCCCAAGTGCTCCTCCGCCAACGTCATACGTACACCCCTATATAAAAACCAAATAAACTATATCCCATTGTCTATAATCCGTAAAACTATATACTTTGTTTTTTTATTCATCCCCTACCAAATATGTCATACACACATGAATACTTGCGTTTGATGTGAGGAATAAAAGTATATGATTGCCAAGGTAAACATGGTAAAAAAAAAAAAGGGCCATTGGAGAGAGAGGGAGGAGCCAAATCAAAGGTCAAGTGAAAAAAGAAAGGAAGGGTCACGCTTTTTCCACTCCACATTTGGCTTAAACACTCCCTATCATAGTGTTTTGACCATATTATCCCTTACGTGGCTTACCTTTTGGCATTAATCTCCTCTTTTTATTTGGTCAAATGTGTTGTTCCTCTTTTTTTCTCTTCTTTTCTTTCGTTGCAACTGTAGTGGCCCTCTCTATTCCCCTTTTTTTCCATTTTTTCCTTCATAGACGCCTTTGGTGTCTCGTTATCTCCCATTTTTTTCTAAAAAAAATCCAAATGGAATGCTATGTTGAATGCTTCCTGTGTTGGAACCAACGGAAAAATAATAAAATTTTAAAATTTGGAATAAGGGTACAAAATTTGAAGGGTGAAATGGTTCTTAAAATATTCTCATTGTAAAGCATACTGAATATTTTATCCTCTCGGATTATCAATTAGGTTGGCATCATTTTATCAATGGCTAATAAATGGCTGGGTAATAATTTTATAGGCCGCACTTTTTCCACTTTTCATTTGGCTTAGACACTCTTTATCATAGTGTTTTAACCTTATTGTCCCTTACATGGCCCACCTTTTAGCATTAATCTCATATTTTTATTTAGTCAAATGTGTTGTTCCTTTTTTTTTTTCCTTTTCTTTCCTCGTAGGTCCCATTTTTCTTATATTTCCACGCCTTCAGTGTCTTCCAACCGTAATGTCCCTATGTATTCCATTTTTTTCCCATTTTTTTCACTTCAGACACACCTTTGGTGTCTCATTCTATCCATTTTTTTTTCTCAAAATAACATCCAAATGCAATGCTAGGTTGAATGCTTCCTACGTTGGAACCAAAAGAATAATAATAAAACTTTGGAATTTGGAATAGGGGCACAAAATTGGTGGGAGAAATGGTTCTTAAAATGCTTTCTGTTGGCTTCGGTAGATATATAGCACTCACCATCATGTCCTTATATAATAGCAAAACACGTGCAACACATTCAATAATGATGAAGACAAATAGTCCACACACTTATTATTCTAAGGACTAAATGTCAACACAAGAAACAACAAATAACATGTGCCAATAGCTAAGAAGTCTTCATGCAGCTCCTATGAACAGTTGTTCAAAGTTCACGCTTTTTGACAAAACCCATCAAAAGCTCCTCTTTTCCTCACGAAAGCTGCTAATTGTTGACTGGTGGAGGGGCTCACCAAATTAGCCCACCGGAAATCATATTGATTTCCTTTCGTCTTGGTTCTTTTTCTAACACCCAGCTGTCGTGCCACGCTTTTGGCACACTAAGGAGGTACTTTCATTTATCACGAATGGGGAAATTATTCCCAAATGGGCTGTTAAGGTTCAATATGGATATTTCGTCCAAACATCTCACAGACATCCCATCACTAGACAAACGGGAGTTTCTCCCAAACCATACCTCACGTGATAGCGAGTTGTAATTTTTATCTTCTATTCAATCTAAGTTTTCGATTTGGAGTTGTCAATAGTTATTATCGGTAGGTTGACTAGAAATCTAATCGAGGTACGAGAGAAATACCACTATTCTGCGAATCAGAGATTTTTAGTAAGAGAACTTGGTTACATTAATAATCCCAAATTGAGATTACTAATGCCCTTTCGGTACCTAACGATACAATGTGTTCTAACGTATCACGCGAGTTTCCAAAGCCTATCCACTAACTATAACCATCCTAATCAAAGAAGCAATCAGTCCATCATTGAGAAAACGTGCAATCAATTTCAATCAATCAAAGCTATCATTGGGAAACTCAGGAGTTCCATTCGTGTTATCAGGATTTGTTTTAGAGTAACATCGAGACACAAGGCTTATCTTGGTTCACCCTTAAATTAGGGCTAGATCCAGTAAATGATTTCACCATAATTAACACCTCCCACCTCTTTGCTATAATTCTCAATTTCAAGAGAAATATATTATATATAGGCAGTAGTAGCTATTCATGGGTTTAAGCCCAAACTATCAATAAAATATGAGTTCAAACTATAAAAGCCTCTCTAACAAAAAAAAATAAAATAATAAAAGCCCTCTAGTGGTTAGGGGCGCTACCCCCTAAACCCCCGCCATAGCCGCTCTCTCGGACTCCTACCTGCTTACTGAGGAGCCGAACCTCCATGCCTTTCTATCGATGGGGAGTATGGTCACACCCCAACAATAATGAATAGTTCTCTAATTGAATACCTCAACTATTGTAATATAAGTACTTTGTACTTGATATAGTGAATTTCCAAGCAATCAAAATAGATAATCAATTGAAGTCTTGAAACACTTATTGGTAATACACAAAATCAATAGATTGGCATGAAGCAGTCAGGTAGACTTCTCCAATTGAATGATTAATTAATTAAAATATGCAAAAGCAGAGTAGAAACAAGTTGTAGAATGTGAAAGCATTGGGAAAATTGTCTAAAAAGTTATAAAACTATTGCACTTATATTAATTCAGTTATAAACTTTTTAATTTTGCCAATTGAGCTCTAAACCTTTTCACATTTTGACAATTGAGTCCATCTAGTGAATTTTGGCGGAAAATCGCTGACATGACGTTAGCCGTCCTACGTGGCATAACTGACGCTGATATAGATAATTTTTAATAATATTTTAATAGTTTTTTTATTTTTAAATTTTTTTAAAAAATTTTCCTTTTTTCTCCTTTTTCATTTTTTCCTTTCTTCTTCCTCCTGTAGCTGGTCGTCAGGCCTTGGCAACCAACCAGAGGGGAGGGCCAGTGGCTAGGACCTCGCCGGCCTCGAGCGAGCCTCGCCTGCCCTTGGTGAGGCTCGACCTCACCATCACTGGGCGAGGTGATCTGGCAAGGTCAAGCCTTGCCCTCGCCCAGCAACGACGAGGCTTGGCCTTGCCATGGCAGGGTGAAGCTTGACCTTGCCTAGCAGGAAACTCATTAGCAGAAGAGCAGAAACATGAGCAACTAGTTTAGACTTCTTTGGATAAATTATATCAATATTGCAGGGGAGGCACTTGTATATATGCCTCTTAGGTCTCATGGGTCTCGATAGAATCGCAGACCAAAGATAAAACACAACGGTAATTAGACGGCAGAAACGCCACAAACTTGGTGAGGCTCACCCCAAGCCGACGAGGTCGACCTCACCAGCCCTCGCCTCTAGCCAGCTGCCGAGGCCCGGCGACCGGCTAGAGGAGGAAGAAGGAAGGAAACAAAAAAAAAAAAAAAAAAAAAAAAAAAGGAAAAAGAAAAGAAATTTTAGAAAAAACTTGAAAAATATAAAAATAGTATTAAAAAATTATCCACATCTGCATGGGTCACGCCACATGGGACCGTCGGCGTCCACGTTAGCGATTTCCGGTCAAAATTGACTGGATGAACTCAATTGGTAAAATGGGAAAATGTTCAAGACTCAATTGGCAAAATTAGAAGGTTTAAAACTAAATTGTCAAAAATGCAATAAGTTTAGGATTTTTTGGACAATTTTCCTGAAAGCATGGGAATGCGAAATGTGGAAATCTTAATCCCTTTCATCTTACAAATTTTCGTGCAAAGTAATTATGTAATTTTCATACGAAAGTCATTCTTTAACTTTGCTGTGCATCACGGGCTATAATGCTAGTAGTTAGTATAATTTTTTTTTGGTAAAGTAAGAATTAGTAGTTAGTATAATTGTGTTTCACTTAACGTAAAAAAAAAAAAAAAAAAATTAAAGCACAAATTCTAGAACTTGTCACGATCATTCACTTTAGTCTTAAAATTTTCATAGTTCATTGACCTTGGCTGGTCTTTGCCTACATCATTGTCCAGTACTAAAGGAGAATGTGGGAGGGACAAATTAAGGGATCTTAGAAGTTCCACAGGAGAAGTTTCTTTCCCTCCTAAATGCAAATTCATAATGGAGAACTTAGCAGTTGAAGGATGGGCATGCATGCGTGGACATTAAGCATGATAAAAATTTGATATTTCATGAAATTAGTGGGACATAAAGCGCTTTCAAACTTGAAGAACTTTAGTGGTTTCCTTAAACATACTTAATGTAATAGCACATATATTTTCTAATGTCGCGTGAAAGTGATTTGCAATTATCATGATAATGCACTTGATTTGAATTTATACAACATAACAATACAATGTATGGTCCAATGATGGGCCCTCATCATCATTGCCCAGGAGAAAAACCAAAGCGATGAATAGTGAAGGAAATATTCACAACCTTTTTGAGAAGTGTAGAAGATGTTATATTTATATCTCAAGTTTGAACCGTTTACGGATATACATCGGTTCGTTAAAGAAAAGTTTTCGGATTTGACCGGTTTGACCGAGATAAGTTCTGCACACTTAGAAAGGTGGACGTTTTTCCCTTTAGCTAAATATTGAACTCTTCTCTGTTTCGTAAAACGGAGGGGCACACGTATCTTTGATATACATATATTTGACTTGTGGGCCCAGGGGTAAAAGAAGATAAGAGGATTTACTTGTGCGTTTGAAAGTTTGTTCTTTTGTCTTATCCAAAGGTATAAAGGTCATTGTGAAAGAAAACAACAAAAGCAAGGTTTTGTTTTTCTCTATTCTCACCTACAGTGGCTGCATAATATATAAGGGAAAAGAACTGTGGGTTTATCTTAGCCGTGAAAGAGCCGCCCATACAAATAGAGAAGAAAAGAATAGAGAGGAGTCACGAATGTGTTCTGGAGTCCTCGTTCTTTGGCCGTGCGTAGGGGTTTCAGACACTGTGATTTCGTGCTGTAAGTTTATATACAATTAAGTTGTTTTATTCAGAAATACTTTGAGTTTGAGCTTAAATCTAAGTGTGAGAAATACTCAAGCGTATGAACAAATGATAACTATGATTCTCCAATTATAGTGAATTATTTATTGCTGACTCTCCCCGTGGATGTAAGTATCAATATTCGGACCGAACCACATAAATCTCTAGTGTCTTTTATTTTTCCTTGTTTATTTCTCTGTTTTTTTTGTATTAACTTAATTTGCAAGATACTATTGTTTCCACATTATATTTTAACAATCGAAATCCAAGCTTGAGGATTGGATTTTTATGGATTGTGATTTGAAGCTTTTGCTTATCTGATTATTATCTGGAAATTTTGCTATTGCAATTATGTCCAAAGCGAAAGTTGAAATTGAGAAGTTTAATGAGAGGAACAACTTTGGATTATGGAGTGTCAAGATACGTGCGCTATTGACAACCTAAGGTTTGGCCAAGGTATTAGATGGCGAAGATGGGTTGCCCATTATAATGAAAGCCATTGATAAGGAAGAGTTAATGGAGAGAGCAAGAATATAATCCTGTTCAATTTATTGGATGAGGAGTTAATAGAGGTGGCTGAGGAAAAGGATGCCGCGACATTGTGGGCAAAATTACAGGTACTCTAGGTAACGAAGGGTTTGAACAATCGTTTATATATGTTGAAGATGATGTTTCAATTTCGATACACTAAAGATACGTCTATCAGAACCCATCTAGATAAATTTAATAGACTTATGATGGATTTGAAGAATGTCGGTAAGATACTTGATGATGAAGAACTGAACATGATGTTGTTGGCTTCTTTATTGAAATCATGGGAGCACTTTACTGATTCACTACTACAAGGGCGTACTACGATTACTTCGGAAGAGGTAAAGTCTGCTTTGTTTTCTAAGGAGTGGCAGAGAAAGTTACATGATGACAGCCTAGTGCAAGATGTAGCATGAGGATTAGTGATTCGAGATAGAGAACAATGTCGGAGGTCTAGTAGTAGTAAAAGTTAAAGCAGGTCGAAGTCACGCCGTAGAAAGTCTAAGAGACGCGTGAAGTGCTTTGAGTGTCACGACGAGAGGCATATCAGAAGAGATTGTCCAAAGTGAAAAAATAGAGGTAACAAGCAGAATGCCACAAGTAGTGTGGTGAACATTGTTGAGAAGAGCACTAGTAGAGGGGCACATCAGAAGAGATTGTCCAAAGCGGAGAAATAAAGGTGACAAGCAGAATGCCACAAGTAGTGTGGTGAACGTTGTTGAGGAGAGCACTAGTGGAGGGGCACAATAGGAGAGATTGTTCAAAATGGAGAAATAAAGGTGACAAGCATAATGCCACAAGTAGTGTGGTGAACGTTGCTGAGGAGAGCACTAGTAGAGGGGCACATTAGGAGAGATTGTCCGGAAGCAGAGAAATAGAGGTGACAAGTAGAATGCCACAAGTAGTGTGGTGAATGTTGCTAAAGAGAGCACTAGTGATGCAAAGGCTATTTTGTGTGCGACTACTAGTTTGTCAGTAGACGAATGGGTGCTAGATTCGGAGTGTTCTTATCATATGATGCCTCATAGGAACTAGTTTACTACTTACCAGGCCACGGATGGTGGTAAAGTTCTGATGGGAAATAACGCAACCTGCATGGTTGTGGGGATAGAGACAGTTCGGTTTCGGATGCACGATGGGGTGGTACGTACACTAACAAACGTGAGACATGTACCGGAGTTCAAGAAGAACCTTATTTCACAAGAGGACACTCGATGATATCGGGTGTAAGTATAAAGTTGAAGGTAGAGTGTTGAAGATCTCTCAAGGTGCCATGATAATGAAGAAGGAAAAGAAAGTGAGTTCTCTCTATCATCTTTTGGGAAAGATCGTGATTGGAGCTTCTACAATTTCATCAGGTGAGTTAGATTCTGACTTGACTCAGTTATGGCATAGGTGTTTAGGGCACATGAGTGAGGCATGTATGGTGATGCTGAGTGATAGGGGGTTGTTGAAGGGTTAGAAGATAGGGAAGCTGGACTTATGTGTGCATTGCATTTTTAGGAAGCAACGCCGAATTAAATTTACTATAGTTATTCATTTGGCAAAGCGATTAGTTGAGTACATTCATTTAGACGTCTAGGGCCCGTCAAAGGAAGTGCTCGATATATGCTGACATTTATCAATGACTACTCGGGAAAGGTACGTGTATACTTTCTAAAGCACAAATCTAATGTGTTTAATCGGTTCAAGAAATTTAAGGCATTGATTGAGAAGCAATCAAATAAACAAATCAAATGCTTAAGAATCGATAATGGCATAGAGTTTGGTGGTAAAGATTTTACTGAGTTCTGTGAGAAAGAGAGGATTGTGAGACACCACATAGTACCCGGGAGACCACAGCAGAATGGCATTGCAGAACGGAAGAACAGAATTTTACTGGTGCGAGCTCGAATCATGCTTTTGCATGCAAGACTAGGTAAGGAATTTTGGGCTGAAGCAATGAACATGGCATGTTACTTGATAAATCAATCTCAATCATCTGCTAAGTGGAAGTCTCCTGAGGAAGTATGGTTCGAGGAAACCCGTTGATTACTCTGGATTACGAGTATTCGGATATCCTACATATGCTCATGCCAGTGATGGTAAGCTTGAGCCAAAGGCGAAGAAGTGCATATTTATGGGTTATGCACATGGGTTGAAAGGCTATAAGCTATAAAGCACTAATCTTAGATCACTCGGTTTTCTAATCAGTAGAGACGTGATTTTCGACGAGACTGAAATGCTTCAAAGGAGGAGTATTGAGACACAACCAGCAGAGTAGACGAATCGTGGTATTAGTATTAAGGTGGAGATTTAGATGGAGACTCTAGAGACCTTGGAGGTAATAGAGGTTGAGACTATAGATGAGGCCGCAGTTCCTAAAGTCGGTAATACTGAACAACTAGCAGAGTCATAGCACACTATAGCCACGGGCAAACAAAAAAGGCAAATTAAACCATCGGTACGTTATAGTTATACAAATATTGCTTATGCATTGACTGTAGGTGACGAGAAATGAGCCATTGTCTTACTGTAAGGTGATGGCTAGCTCTAAGTAATCACAGTGGCTAGGGACTATGAGTGAAGAGATGAAATCACTCCATCAAAATTAGACATTAGAGATGGTCAAAGTACCAATGAGCCAGAAGATTGTTAGAAGCAAATGTGTCTTTAAACGGAAGGAGGGCATTCCTAGTGTTGAGGCAGCGAGGTATAAGGTGAGACTTGTTGTGAAGGGGTATACACAGTGGGAGGGCATTGACTACAATGAGGTGTTCTCTCCTGTGGTAAGACATACTTCTATATGTGTTTTACTTACCTTAGTTGCTACACAAGATCTCGAGCTGGAGTAGCTAAATGTAAAAATGGTGTCTTTTCATGGTGAGTTGGAGGAGCGGATTTACATGATGCAACCAGAGGGATTTCTTATTCCGGGTAAGGAAGACTACATTTGCTTACCAAAGAAATCTTTGTATGGGCTGAAATAGTCTCCTATCCAGTAATATAAACGTTTTGATGTTTTTATGGCTAATCATGACTATTCGAAAAATCATATGGATAGCTGTGTTTACTTTAGGAGATTAGAGGATGGGTCTTTGTTATATCTGTAACTCTATGTGGATGATATGCTGATAGTAACTAAGAATATGTCTGATATTGATGTGTTGAAGGGGCAGTTAAGTGCTTAGTTTGAGATGAAAGATTTAGGTGCTGCAAAAAAAATATTGGGTATAGAGATTTTATGTGACAGGAATGCAAGAATTTTACGTTTTTCTCAAAAGAAATATATTGAGAAGATTGTTGAATGATTTAATATGCAGTCAACGAAATCTGTGAGTACACCTTTAGCGACATACTTTAAACTTTCAGATAAATTATTACCACAGCTTGAAGAGGAGGAGCATATGGTCTGTATTCTTTATTCTAGTGCAGTGGGCAGTACTATGTATGCTATGGTATGCACTAGGCCTGATATTTCACAAACAGTGAGCGTTGTTAGCCATTACATGAAATATCCTGGTAAAGCTCATTAAGGAGCCGTGAAGTGGACCCTTAAATATTTGAAGGGGACAGCATATGTTGGTATAGTGTACCGAAGGGATGGCAATGGCAGTGAGACCACTGATTATGTGAATCCGGATCACGTCGGTGACTTGGATGAATGCAGGTCTTTAGCAAGGTACGTATTTACGCTAGCAGGTGGTGCAGTTAGTTGGAAAGCATCATTACATGATCACGTTGCCATGGCACTGACTTTATAGCGAAGGAGGCGATATGGTTAAAAGGTTTGTTCTTGAATTTTGGGTTAAAATAGAAAAGTGTTGATGTATACTGTGATAACCAATGTGAGATATATCTAGCCTATAATCATATTTATCATGAGCGAACGGAGCATATCAACATCAGGTAAGACCAAAAGCCACCATCATTATGTCATTCGTCCTTGTTTGGATTTGCCTTTTAATTAATTTCTTTTAAAATGTAATTTAGTTGTAGCGATGACAAAGAGCCAACATAGACGGTCGACAGTTTGTTGAAAAGCAATGTTTTATTTAAGTTCTAAGCTTTTGTTAGTTGGTTAAAATAACCATAATCTGCGTTATTGATTGCCACGAGCTTGGCCTATCCTACAATTAAGACAATATTCCCTTTCTGCATTATTGTTGCACAACATGCTTGGATTTAATCAACATTTGTGGATACGAAAATTATTTTGGTGTAAATGGGGCACAAATGTATCAATTTGAAATTTTTGGTGATATTAACCCTAAATTAGACAATGGGATTAATCAACATCATTTACTCTTGATGAAAGTAGAACGTCGCCAATGTACTAAAGACAATGATGTACCGTTCTAACCTAAGTTTATGCTCCCCGCACGAACAAACAATAAGCTAATTGTCTCAAGCAAGAAACGATAAGTCCGTGATTTTTCTGTTCTTGCTATTTAATCTGTGTACAACGATGTCGCACCAGAAGAGAAAATGACATTTTTCCTACTTTCTTTAGTTTATTGATCAATTATTGGTTTAGTCTCAGTCTACCCTTAAATTACTCTTGATGAATCGCTGGAGGGCTTGATCAAGGTACATTTCCCTACCTCATAGGGAAAAAAAAAGGGTATAAACACGCCCTCAATGCCCGAATAGTAGTACCTGATTACGTAATTCATTACGTGGCGATCCTTTATCTCCCCTTAAGTAAGCCAAGTCGATCAGCTAGTCTTCGTCAACATAAAAGTTAGGCTTCTTCCATTGAGTTTTGTACTTTATTATATATTTGTTGACGGAGAAATCCAAAGCTTTCGAATGCTCGTGTGAACTGTTGAAAATAGAGTCGTCGTAAGCGGACGAAGAAACAAGTTAAAGCTATGTACGTCCAAATAGTTTGCAGAAAGATGCATGACTTTTCCTCGCTCTTCGATTGAGAGTTTTCGCTGAACTTGGGCCTAAGGGAAACGATAGCTTCGGCCTTTTCTTAAGTGGAAAACATGTATTGGGTCTGAATTGAGGAATCTATTATGCGTTCGACAGCTTATTTGGTTTTTAGACCTTTTCCCCTCTTTACTTAGGAATGTCATAGCTAAGGCTTTATATTACCCGATTCATACATTGATTCCCAAAACATGGGAACTTGTACTATATTAGTCTTAAACCTTTTATGTATTGAGCTAAAAATTACTGTGTGATATGAATTTGTCATGTCAATTAATGCATGATAATTTCGCAAACGAATTTAATATATTTAGCATTTATTCTTCTAAATTTAATCTGGAAATGTCTTGAGTTTTTCAAGTAAAAACGTCCTTTTCCCTAAATCATTACACACGATATACACTAAAACATTTTTGACAAACATTATATCACTCAAATGTCTGATTATTTCAGAGAAAATTGTCCAAAAAATTCCAAACCTATTATATGGCGGCTAATTCAGTCCTAAACATTTCAATTGTGCCAAGTTAGTCCTAAACATTTTAATGAATTAACAATATAGTCCATCCTACTAATTTTGACTGGAAATCGTGGTCTAGTCAATGTTGGTTGTCCTACATGACGCGATCGGCGTAGAAGTGGATAATTTTATAATTTTTCAAAAGAATTTTTGAATTTGTTATTTATTTTTATTTTTATTTAATTTTTTTTTTTTTTTTTTTTTTTTTTTTTTCTTCACGAGGCCGGCAGGGGTCATCGGACCCTACGCATGGGCCACGAAGGCCTCACCAGCCACCGGGGGCAAGGGTTGTGGTTCTTGTGCAAATCTTGGCAAGGGCCACCACGTCTTCACTAACCATAGCGACGATAGTGTGAAGGCTGTGACGTCCTTGCTATGGCCCCTAAGGGCCTAGGCAAGGACTCACGATGCCCTCGCTAGCCACAGTGTGGGCTCACAAGCCCTCCCCTAAATTCAGCAAGGGTTTTGCGACTGTCGGCTAGTGGCCGACAATCCCATAGGCCCTGCGAAGAAAAAAATTAAAAATTATTTACGTTAATATCGGCCATGCCACGTAAGACAGTTGGCATTGACTCCGCAACATCAGCGATTTCTAGCTAAAATTACGCAAAAAGACTACATTGGTAATTCATTAAAAGGTTTAGATCTAAATTGGTAAATTTTCCAAAGGTTTAGGACTAAATTAGTACAATTGAAAGGTTTATGATTAAATTGACAAATTATCAAAAGGTTTATAACTAAATTGACACAATTGAAATGTTTATGACAGAATTGGCTGCCGTACAATAAGGTTAGGACTTTTTAGATAATTTTCCCTGAAATAATCGGACATTTGAGTGACATAATGTTTGTCAAAAATATTAAGTGCATATCACGTGTAATGTTTTAGTAAAAAGGACGTTCTTACTTGAAAAGCTCAACGGGTCAAACGGACATTTCTAGACTAAATTTAGAAAGATAATAGTTTAATATACAATTCGGTCACGAAATTATCACGCAGTAATTGACATGACATATACAAATCAAATAGTAATTTTTCCAAGCTGGACATCCACGTTGACAAAATTTCATCCACATCGTACTTTGACGCTAAAGACATTGCCTAAATTTTTTCACGGTAGTGCCATGTAAGGGTCTAAGATGACTAAGTTTTATCCACCTTATAACTCAGGCATCGTCTCATGGTCACATCAGTGTATTTGGCCAGAATTTGGTGTCTGATGGACATCATTATTATAAGATTTGTTGAAAAGTAGAATAATTTGATTAGACAAATTAAGATTACATAGAGTTAATTAGAAAAAAACGTGAAAATAAAATGACGAGACGGTTCTAGAATATCAATGGACCCAGATAGTTAACACCATCGTAATAAATGGGCCAGCAAAATCTTCACAGGCCTATAGCGAGCGACGCTAGCAACCCACGTTAATTACGATACATGAGCCAGCCTCGTCTCTGTACTTTAGTCTTACCCAATAGAAAAGGCAATGTGCGGGCACAAAATTGATTTCGGACCTATCCAGTGGTGTTGTCGGGCTTTTCATCGAGGGAGGGCGAAATTCATCCATGAAATATGGAGCCAAAATAATGTGTAAAAAAAATTATAAATCTCAAATCTCAAATTTTGTGAATTGTGTTCCTAATACGAACTTAAATGGTTATTGGAACAAGAAATTTTTTTTTCTTGATGAGTACATGGAATTGCCTCTGTTGTGCGAGAGTCCCGAGAGCGGTTGTGTCCTCCTTTTTCTTTACATCAAGCTTTACTTCATCAATATGTTATTTGCTTGAAATTCTCATGAAGCTCAATGTTAAATCACGCCAATTTTTTCTGCTGCTTCTTTTGTGGTCGCGATTCAGTTCATGTGCTCCAAATAATCAATAATCATACTGGACATTGTGTATGTGCCCCGGGTAGGGAAAATTACCAAAACAATCCTAAACCTATTGCAATTGTGCAAATTCAATCCTAAACATTTTGTATTTATGCCTATTCAGTCCATTCGACCAATTTTGACCGGCTGGCGCTAGCGTGGATGCCGGCTAATGCCGGCCCTTCGGCCAATGCTGATGTGGAAATTTTAAAACTTTTAATTTTTTTTCGATTTAAATTTTTTTCCTTTTATTCTTCCCCTGGCCAATCCAGCAACCAGTGACCGGCGACTGACCACTGGTAAGGCTCGCTCTCATCGGCATTGGCAAGGGTGAGCCTCAACCTCGCCATCGAGGGCGAGGTCAGCCGAGCAATGGCCATGGCAAGGCCACTCGACCTCACCTAGATCTGGGGGAGGCCGAGCAACCACACCATGGTCGCTACTTGCCTTGTCGTCGCCTACATCTATGGCGACGGCGAGGTCAAGCAGCCATGGTGAGGCCACTCGACCTTGCCCAGATCTGGGGGAGGCCGAACGGCCTCGCCATGGCCGCTGCTCGGTTGACCTCGCCCTTGCCAATGTCGGCGAGGGTGACTTCACCACTGGTTGCCGGCCTTAGCCCTTGGCCAGTCGCCGGTTGTCACGTTCCAAACCCCATCGAGCTCGTGACATCCCTCTTCGGTCGAATTAGTGTGATGTCCCAGGAAAAGTCGTTGACCCAAACGTTCACGTCAGATTTCGATCACGGAGGAAGCAAGAATATAAACCCTAACAATAAAACCATGGGATACTAGGGAGGAATAAAATCACCAAGCCACCAAACATATAATACACCTCGATGTAAATATACAACATCCATTACACCACAACCAAACACTTCCAGCACACATCAAATTTACATCAATCGATAATATACACCCGAGCTGAAATCCACGGATTCTACCATCAACCTCAAAAAGGGTTAGTAGTCTGGGTCTAACCTAAATCCAAAAATGTGGGACACTTCAAAAGGCTCAACCATCACCTAATCTCGGCCCCTACGCCTTACAGACGGCATTCACTCCGACTTACTCTCCTCATGATCCGAATATGAATCCTCCTAAGGCATGTGCTCCCATGAAGACTCTGAGTTTGCCTCAATCTCGATCGGGTTATCTTTGTCACCCGCATCTAAAGGGACCTCAATCCGTTCCTCGGATTCAAACTCCTCGCTTGGTGTGTAGTGGAATACCAAAACACTGGGGCGGTGGTGGCGGTGGTGGATTCATGGCTCAGGCGGGGGCTCTGAAATGGTTTGATTGATACAACTATGGGACACATCTCAATAAGTTGACAACCTAAACCCTACCTAGGCTACCACGTATTTCCAGACAAGTCCAGATACAAAATCAAGCAATCCACACATAACGTACATAAAATGTACTTACCTGGGCTCGTCCTGCACATTAGTCTCAAA
This sequence comes from Syzygium grande, assembly GCA_024733475.1. Taxonomy (NCBI): domain Eukaryota; kingdom Viridiplantae; phylum Streptophyta; class Magnoliopsida; order Myrtales; family Myrtaceae; genus Syzygium; species Syzygium grande. Next base: position 30,378,303 of record JAMXDD010000009.1, read on the forward strand.
TACACAAATCATAAATCACACGCATTTCCCAAACTCATACCATGCTCAAAACAAAATGTCGAACACATGACATTTCCGAACTCCACAATTCACACTCGTTTATGCACCACCACATCATTTTCATTTAACTTGCCACATCGTACCATCTCATGCTCAATCACTTTCCTCAGTCCGCGTAAACACGCATCAGGCCTACATATCGTGACCCACATAAATATGCCTTAGGTCCGATCCCATTCTCACTTTCTTTCCTCAATCCGCTCAAAAACGCGTTAGGCCTACATATCACGACCCGAGTATAACACGCCTCAGGCCCGATCCTATTCTCACTTTCTTTCCTCAACCCGCGCAAAAACCCGTCAGGCCTATATATCGCGACCCGAGCATAACACACCTCAAGCCCGATCCCATTCTCACCAGCGCAAAAACAAGTCAGGCCTACATATTGTGACCCGAGCATAACACACCTCAGGCCCGATCCCATTCTCATTTTCTTTCCTCAACCCACGCAAAAACGCATCAAGCCTACATATCGCGATCCAAGCATAAACACACCTCAGGCCCAATCCCATTCTCACTTTCTTTCCTCAGCCCGCGCAAAAACGCGTTAGGCCTACATATCGCGACCCGAGTATAACACGCCTCAGGGATTTAGTGATCACACGAACATACTCACATGTCATAGTTTATCTGTACCCCGTGTAAACACGCCTCAGAGTCTTTTAGTGATCACACGCACATCGCACGTCTCAAATCTTACACGTGCACACCCTCGGGCATTAATTAAATGCACACAAATGCACCCAATCCAATCATTTCAATTCAGCCCACATACACACATACAACCATCACATAGCACGTCATTTTTCACCACAAAATCAGCACGCAATAATCCCGGCACTACATGGCAATTTTACGCAATTAATTGCCGACTCAAACCATCCAATCTACGCGCCAACAGAATTTTCCAGCATCCAATTTGACCAATCACAGCCCTTAATTGGCCTCTAAATTTCCATCCAAGTGCTACAATTTCATCCCTAGGGCCCCTCAATCAAATAAGCTCCTAAACTACACCAAACTGTGTCTAAACGGGTAAGATAATACCCGATATCCTAGGCAAGGTTTAGATTGTAACTTACTTAGAAATTCCTAAGCAAGATCAACCTATCCAAGGTTGATTAGGCGGCTGGAACGCAGCGGCTACGGTGGCGGCGACGGCGCGGCGGCTAGGCTTGGCCGGTCACTCACAGCCAAGGGAAGAGAGAGAGAGAGCGATCGCCGAGAGGAAGAGGGAAAGGGACGGCGGTGGCACGGCGGACGGACAGCTGGACGGCGATGGCGTGGCCAAGGGGGAGAGGGAGAGAGCGTACGCTGAGGGGGATGGGATGAGCCGAGAGAGAGGGAGAGAAATGAGAGGGGGAGAGAGAGAATTGACCCTTTTAAGCAAAGAGATCATCTTGCCCCTCTCTCAACTTTTCAATCGACAGCCAGGATTCGTTTTTATCTTGAGATCGACGGCCAAGATCGATTCTTTTTCAAAAATATTCAAAGGTAATTTGGGAATTTCACAAAAAGCCAAGAGCAAAATTGTCCAAAAAATTGTCATTTCTAAAGTTATGGTAAAATGACCAAAATGCCCTTCCCCATTTACACTTGGCCTTAACAAAGTCTCAAGGATAAAACGGTCATTTTCCATTTCTCGCCGAAATTCAATTTTTCTGAAAGATTCGGACAATTCTAAGGCTGACCGTTCCAATAACAACATCGTCCAAATGTCCTGTCGTGACTTCCTAAATTCCCAATGCCCAATTTGGTCTATAATTGATGACTGAATTTTAAATAACGTAACTTGAGCGTGTCTCAGACTAACAGGTGGCTTTTGGGGAAATTCGCATGTTCGATCCGTGACTAATACTAAATCAAGTCACGTGTAAGTTCACTCGGATTGTGACAACCTCAGATGTCGAAAGTCAGTTCATGATCAAGTTTCTTTGATATCGCGAATTTAAATCCCTAATTAGCCTTTTCATAATGGTTAGTATATCAGGAGTGATCAATTCTTAGCAAAATCTAACTACAAGCACGTTCATAAAACCATTCATTTCATAAATTTCAAGTGGGCAAATTTCAAAATGTCACATCAGTTGTTGGATTGGCCAGGGGACGAAGAAAAGGAAAAAATAAAGAAAAAAAATTCAAAAAAAAAAATTAAAAAGTTGCCACGTTAGCGTCAGCCAGAGGGCTGGTGTCTACATCAACGCCGACTTGCCAAAATTGGCCGGATGGACTGAATTGGCGCAAATACAAAAGGTTTAGGACTAAATTGGCTAAAAAGAAAAAGATTTAGAACTGAATTGGTACTATTGCAATAAGTTTGAACTGTTTTGGTAATTTTCCCTGCTCGGGTACTAGTTGTTGAGCAGGGAAAACTCTGACTCAACCCAAAGTCATTGAACAAATGTTTTGTCTGACCTGGCCATCCCCAGAAATTTCAATTTTCTTCTTGGCATACGATGACGGGGCACCACAGAAAATTAGACCTTTTATGGTAATTATTTAGAGTTTCGGCGACGATTGTAATTGCCGCTAAAAGTTGTAGTGGCATTGTAGCAATTGCAGGTAAAGTTCACTATAATCACAGTTATAAAAGTTGGAAGGTATAGCAGCAACTGTCACAGTGATTACAGTCGCTTCTAAATGTCAGATAAAAACTTCTCGACTACATACTATCAATTTACTACATTTTCTAGATTCAAATTAATGTATTTTCTTGTAAGAATTTAAATTCATCCTCCAAAATAGCAGTATGGTAATATCGGACATGACCCTCGACTTTGTTTTGATACAAATTTTGGAAAGAAAATTAGAATATGACATAACACGATATGTTTAGCAAATATATTAACCAGAATTAACATGCTTAGATAAAACAAAACGATCTATTTTCTGTTCCAAAAAAAAGGGGCAATTATGAAGCTTGTAAAATAAAAAAAATTATGAGCATTTGCAACGAGCAAGATGCTCATGGCATTCTGCGAAACCCTTTTACTGGAAAGGGTTAAGAAAGAGTTCAAAGATGCTTAATATATCATTAGGATTTCATGTTTAGTGTCCATACTGGTCTCCGTTTTCGTTCCGGTGGGAAAGGGGCACAAATTTAGGACTAATATTGTTCTGGACCCATATTGGTCCGTGGGTCTGAGTTTATTGAGTGTCAGTTCTCTATTACAAATTACAATAACACTTTGGTATGTCTGCAATCAAGCCTTCCTCCATGAGATTTTTTCTATCTAAAGTGAGGTAAGAGACAAGTGTCGTATTTATTTACCCTTCATCCTCATTACATAGTTGAATGCTCGTGCAACCTTTTTTCAGTCCACCAACTAATCTTTTGATTTTCAAATCTCAACTTGCTGCAGTCTAGGTTCTCTCTGTCCTTCCAGTTCCTTCTTTACCCTAACATAATTGCTCATTTCTGGCACATGAGCACCACGAGTGCCCTGGAAAGCAGAATAACAACGTTAATTCTTAACTTTATATAGTTCATAATGCATATTTAATGTTCTGTGATAGTTGTAGGTATGTCAAAACCTTGTAATACGAAGGTTCCCTTGATCCTGTCTTCAAAGATCTGTTTACATTTTGCATTATCAACTTCATGGACAAGAGTCATTGGACAAGACAGAATGTAATGGGATGCTTGCTTGTATCTGTATGTCAATTTGTAAAAGCATGATCGTCCCTTGGGTGCTAATTCTTGAGTTATTTCATGTTATGATGCTTGTCTAAGTAGATTCTTGAGCCGTTATTCATGGGGCTGGAAAAGAGTAGAAAAGTGTGATCTCACTACTAAAACATAGAAGTGGATCCTCTTTTCATATTCTTTGACCTTGCATGTTTTTACGCCTTTGCTCCATCTTGGTATTCATAGTCCATGCCAATTGTTGGGTTTAACGAGCACTGTCCTTGACTTCTCATTAGTGGTAAATCATTTTTCGACAATTTCTCTCTCTGCATAATGAGAATTGTCTCTCACGCTTTCAATTGATCAAGCCTGTGTCATACTAATGCGCTGCGTCTATCCACTTTAAGATGACAATGTGTCGACAAGGAAAAGAAATTCTAAGTCCAACCCTTCTGCACTAGCTTTAGCTTTGAATGTTGACCCATGATGATGTATTAGTAACTGGAACCAAGCCAGTCTTGCTTAGGAGTGAAAAAATTCCAGTCATTACTGTCCGTTCATGTTGTTTTAGTTTCTTTCTTTTTTTTAGTTACTTTGAACTACAGAACTTGTTCTGCGATGGTACTCACGCAGCGAGAGTGGGAAGAAAAGAGATTATGGCGTAGTGTTGGAAATCGTCTCTATCATTATTTTTCTGTCTTGTGCATATGAAAAGAAAAAACAAGAGAACAGAACCAACCTAACCTGGTTAGTCATTTGATGATTTGATTCTGTATTTGTGGCGGGTTCACAATTCCAATCTATCCATGCACAAAAAAAAAAAAAAACCAACCTGGGCCTGCCCAACCCAACCTGGGCCTTGGGGTGTATGCTGAACAGGGTCTTGGAGTGGGTCTGGGCGGGTCAAACATGACCATGTAGGTTTCTAGTCGGGTCAGGTATCATGAAAGCCCGACCCGACCCGACTGATTAACACCCCTAGTGAAAGATTCCAGATCCCTACGTTGAAGAAAATTTGCTGTTGACATGCCTTTGATTTTACTTTGCTTTGGGAATTTCGTGGGAAATGGCACGACCTATATATTTTTATATGGTAGAGGTCTTGATACTCTTATCAATGAATATCATATGAAATATTACTCCATTGAATTTGTCTGCCTTTCTCAAATTACATTTCAGATTTAACGTGAGGACCACACGCATACATCCTATGTTACTATTTTATTCAGGTTTGTCAAGAGCGATAATTGAGGAAAGATATTTGTAATTCTCTGCAAAATTTCGGGGAGTATCATGCGGGATTGAGCAATCTCTCTCCATCTTTCTCATCTATATTCCTCTCCTCTTTCTTATTCTCGAATTTTCCACCAGGGATATAGTGAAACCACTGATTCTTGGGTCATCTTCGTAATGCTTATGTGCACCTATTTCGCTTTTCCGTGTTGGCGAAATTCAAATGGCATTAGCTTAAATATCACAAACAATACGGAATTACAAAGAAACGAAATTGCAATAACAAAATTGGAATCGATACAACCGAATACCGAGGCCTGTGTTGAACACAGTTTCCTTAAAACAGATTCGTTCCCTCCCGCACGCGATTGAGGTTTTTCGAACGTCTGTCTCCCAGGATACAACGGCTAACAGCGAAGAAGAGATCGCGGCACTTCCAAGCTTCCGGCGAACTTGAACAAACTCGGAACGAACACTATCGAAAACAATGCAAATGCAGAGAACGTTTTTCAGAAGGAAAGCAGCAAACGTTTTTCAGAAACTGCAGATCTTTCTTTGGAACTCAAAGAATGATTTCGAAAAAATAGAACTGAGGGGAGAGTTGTTCGGGACTAATAACGGGCGATTAAATTAGCCGTTACAAAATCAATACGCATCAAGAATAATGGCCAATTAAATCCGCCGTTACAAAATCAATTGCGTCCGGAATAATGGCTGATTAATTCTGCCGTTACAAAATCAATTTCGCAACAGCTTGCCGTTTAACGCACCATTAATTGAGTCGGAAAAATTAAATTAGAAGGCTAGCAAAATTGGGCTTGTCGCAAGGCCCACTTTTCGGTCCCGCAATCATATACGCAGGATGCGCGCTCGCGCCCAAGTCTTAGCTTGTTGGGCGTCGGATTTGCACCCCCCCTGCGCCTGCGCGCGAGGCAGAGAGTTTGTGCTACAATAGTTACCACTTCATATAAGTGTAACCGTATATAAACCACTCTTTAGCCTTCTTCCTTTTCCAATGTGGGACTAGTGCTTTTCACTTCCCACTTCCAACTCAAGGGTGTTCTTTGAGCATCAATTTCTCATTCATTCACCCATCAATTTGTCCCAAATTTCCAATAATCCCCCACATGAATGAAAATTGTTTTAGTTTTGACTCTGTGATAGTGTTCAACAATTGAAACCTGCATAGGATAGGTAGGTGTTACCCTTTGAACCTTTCCTTGTGAAAGTATATTTACTTTACTAGTTGTCCAAAGAGACATGATGTCCTTGAACTGTCCAACTTTCTTATGTAAATGAACCATACACTTCACATGGGGAATCATCTAAACGTTTGTTCAGTTCTCATAGTTATGTTCGTTTTGGCCATGAACATCAACCTGGTTCTGCAAGAGATTCTAAAGAATTTAGCCCTTGATTAATTCTCCTTTGAAGCGGCCCCACTTCTCTCTCACATAGGTGATTTCTTAATTCTGAGTAATTTATTTACTCCACTTAAGAATCATTAAAGCAAAATTGCTATCCTTTCCCTTCACAATATCACTGATATTTTATATAGGAATGGTTTTTAAGGATAACCCCCACAGTGATATCACTAAGTTTGTATAATTAGGTTGTCCCTTTGAACCTAGATCTTGGGATCTCCAGTCAACTAGGTTGGGTTTCCTTTATACCAACTTATTCTTTCATGGGCTTTAGTCCCATTCCTCTTGTCGATTTCTCAACTAACTCTCTACTTAACCCTTTGGTTAGCGGATCCGCAATATTATCCCTTGACTTTACGCAGTCAATTGAGATAATTCCTGTTGAGAGTAGTTGTCTAATGGTATTATGTCTACGACGTATATGTCTAGACTTACCATTATACATATTACTACTGTGCTCTTCCAATTGTATACTTATTGGTGGCACAGGTTTTTGCCATTTTGGAATATCCTCTAAGAAATGGTGTAGCCATTCAGCCTCTTTAACACACTAGCTGTTCTTCTTCGTTCGAGTTTTGCTTACGAAGAATTCTGTATCTTAAATGCCTTCTCGAAGAACTCTGCGTCTTAAATGCCTTACGAAAAGAAACTGCATCTTAAATGCCTTCTGAAAATTTTAGCTGCTGCATTATACGAAGAATCTGCTTCGAAGAATATCAGCGAATAATGCGTCTACGAAAAAACGCGAAAAAATTTCAGCTTACGCGTACATACGAAGAATGCTTCGAAAAATTTCAGCTTACGCGTCTACTTCTGAATTTTTCTGAATCTCAGAACTTTAGCTTTTGTGGGTGTTCAAGAACTAATAAAGTCTGAATATCTCAGAACATAGATAATTCTTCTAACTTGAAAAATCTGAAAGACTTTATTCTAAGCTTCCAGAACATATATTCCCTTTGCGTTCAAATCCTCTATTGTCTTCTTCGATTCGAAGTCTGACAATCAGCTCTTCCAAGTTCATTTCCTTTCGCTTGTGCTTGAGATAGTTCTTGAAATCCTTCCACCCAGGAGGCAGCTTTTCAATAATAGCAGCCACTTGGAAGGCTTCACTCAAGATCATTTCTTCAGCCAGAATTTCATGCAAGATCACTTGAATTTCTTGCACTTGACCGATGACAGTCTTAAAATCGACCATTTTATAATCAAGGAATCGACCGACAACAAATTTCTTTGCTCCGGTATCCTCTGTTTTATATTTTCGGTCCAAGACTTCCCATAACTCTTGTGCCGTTCTTTTTGCACAATAAACATTGTACAATGAGTCATGTAAGCCATTCATGACGTAGTTCCTGCACAAGAAATCAGAGTGCTTCTAGGCATCAACAGCGTTGAAGGCCTGCTTATCCGTTTCTCCTTCGGATAATTTAGGAGCATCCTCCGTCAAGAATCTCGCAAGATTCAAGGTGGTCAAATAAAACAGCATCTTTTGCTGCCACCTTTTAAAGTTCAGTCCGTCGAACTTTTCAGGCTTTTCGCCATGGTGTACAAAAACCGCAGGATGAACGGAGGATGAGCCAGGCATACGGACAGCTGCGGCATAGGCAGAGTCTTTGGTGATGCTGTCAGCAATCACATCGACACTATCGTTTCGAGCAGCCACATTCACGACTTCTTTCCCAGTAGCCATTTGAATTCTTTGAAATAACGAATCTGTTTTAAGATTGTTGGCGAAATTCAAATGGCATTAGCTTAAATATCACAAACAATACGGAATTACAAAGAAACGAAATTGCAATAACAAAATTGGAATCGATACAACCGAATACCGAGGCCTGTGTTGAACACGGTTTCCTTAAAAAGATTCGTTCCCTCCCTCACGCCGATTGAGGTTTTTCGAACGTCTGTCTCCTGGGATACAACGGCTAATAGCGAAGAAGAGATCGCGACACTTCTAAGCTTCCGCGAACTTGAACAAACTCGAACGAACACTATCGAAAACAATGCAAATGCAGAGAACGTTTTTCAGAAGGAAAGCAGCAAACGTTTTTTAGAAACTGCAGATCTTTTTTGGAACTCAAAGAATGATTTCGAAAAAATAGAACTGAGGGGAGAGTTGTTCGGGACTAATAACGAGCGATTAAATTAGCCGTTACAAAATCAATACGCATCAAGAATAATGGCCAATTAAATCCGCCGTTACAAAATCAATTGCGTCTGGAATAATGGCTGATTAATTCTGCCGTTACAAAATCAATTTCGTAACAGCTTGCCGTTTAACGCACCATTAATTGAGTCGGAAAAATTAAATTAGAAGGCTAGCAAAATTGGGCTTGTCGCAAGGCCCACTTTTCGTCCCGCAATCGTGCACGCAGGATGCGCGCCGCCGCCCAAGTCTTAGCTTGTTGGGCGCCGGATTTGCCCCCCCCGCCAAGGCATGAGGCGTAGAGTTTGTGCTACAATAGTTACCACTTCATATAAGTGTAACCGTATATAAACCACTCTTTAGCCTTCTTCCTTTTCCAACGTGGGACTAGTGCTTTTCACTTCCCACTTCCAACTCAAGGGTGTTCTTTGAGCATCAATTTCTCATTCATTCACCCATCAATTTGTCCCAAATTTCCAACATTCCGTTCCCAAAATATTGATTTGCGTGGAGCTTAATTTACTTCAATATCAAGCTAATAACGAACTCGATTCATTCCAATGCCAGTGGGGTTGGTTTTGGCGATTACTTGAATATTTGGATTTCTTAGGTGTCGGTCTTTATCGTATTCAAATTGGTTTGGCGATGTCATCGACGCCCCGGGTCAACTCGAGTTGGGTGGACCGATTCCGGCCGTCCCGTGAATTGCAAAGACGGGAGGGTGCAGCTTGGAGGACCAGCCGGTCGCAACCATGCTTGCTTACAAGAACAGCACACACTGGAAACAAACCACGGAGAAGGGCTACAACTTAGGATCGGACGGAAAAATTCCTCTGTTCCAGCTGTGATTTGCTCGTCCTTTAGCTGCGTGATTCCCCGTTGGATCCATAATCCAACATTGGGCTTATATGTAAAATAATTATGTGTTGCAGACTGTCATGTGAACTTAAGCCAATTAAAAGTGATCTAATAAGGTAATTGGGTTTTAATGTATCTGATAGGGTGTGGGCCTTTAATGTGTAGAGACTCAAGGGTAATTTCTATTTTTATGATGGGCTAAAATATAAATACCAAAAAGAAGGAATAACAGAGAAGTTATCTATAAAAAGCGGTTATGGTCCCCAGATCACGATATCACAGAATACATAACGTATTCTTTCTCTGGCATCCATCACCAGAGAAAGAGAGATCCCAGAGAAATAATAAAGGACTCTCTAGGAGAATGCGTAGATCTGGAAGGCCATCCGCACGACTCTACAAATCAATCCCGCTATGGATTCAGGTACGCTTCCGCTAATAAATCTTACAATTCTTAATGGTTCAACATGTATGATCTATTTAGGTTGCGATGATGTACAACATAATTATGTTTTCTGTTCTAACAATTGGTATCAGAGCGCACTCATGTTGGATCATTAGGAATTAAGTTAATTGTAAATTAGACAAATCTAACCATGAGAAAAATCGCCGATTCTAGCCAAATTCCGATGACCCACAATCCGATTTTGGACTGAGACGGTCACACTGCCATCGGTAACAATAGCCCTAAGGTAATTCGGCATTTGGGTGTTCGCCGGAGGCTAATTGGGCGGTGGAAGTTTCGGTGGTTAGGGTTTGCACCAGGAAAAGAAATCTCCAAAATTAAGGCCAATTTGTGGGTCGTTTTTTTTTTTTGCCAATTTTAGGACCTATGTGGTCGTGCTGACGAGGAGAATAGGACCCATGGGTTAATTTGTCTAGAAAATGGCCACATGGAGGAGAATAGGTGGCGGTTCGCAGTGGAAAGGCGGTTCGTGGCGGAACAGTGGTTCACGGCGGAACGGCAATTCGCAGGCGTAGGTTTTATTTTCTGCCCGAAAGGCGCGTGGAATCCATGCGCCAATGCTGCAGTTCGGCATGTGCTCCGCACGTGCTGCGCATGGGTGTCACTCGCCCGGCGCTAAACACCCGCGTGCGCTACACGCGTGCATAGGGAACCTTGCAGTTAAATTTTAAGTCCAATCAAATTCAAATTTGGGTATGTTTATGTATATATATATATATATTTTGAGATGAATTAATTAAAGCAAGATGTCACCAAAGTGACCTCTTTTGTGGAAATTAATTTGTCTTAGAATATAAACGGTTGCGTATGTATAATTTATGTGGATATTGGTTGGCCCAAAGGAAGGTTGATATTCAGCAAAATTTTACATGCCCCTGTTATAATAAACACGTGATGATCATTCGGTTTTTGCATGTGAACAATAAATCGACCCAAAGAAAGGTTTGTCATTTGACATGTTCTTATCGTCAATGTTTGATTACTACACCAAGATATCACTTACAAGTTAATATTGTTGTCCAAAGATAAGATATTAATGGCGTGCCCAGTATCTTGAGATGGGATTTACCTTAATTTGAATTCAATTTTCTCATGAAACTTATGTGAGTTTGTTTTGTTTGTTTGTTGTTTTCTGATATAGCTATCACTCCTGCTAATATTACTGCCAACACCAATTCTATTCCTATGCTGAATGGCACTAACTTCAAATCATGGCAAGAGAACCTTTCAATAGTTCTCCGAGTCATGGATCTCGACCTTGCATTAAGGACCGATTCTCCTCCACCCCTTACTAACAAGAATACCGCTGATGAAATAAGGGATGTGGAAAGGTGGGAGGGATTGAATTGCATGTGTATGATGATCATGAAGAAGGCCATTCCAGAAGCATTAAGGGGCATAATGTTTGAAAAGATACCACAGCTAAAGAGTTCCTCACAGATATTGAAAAGAGATTTGTCAAGAACGAAAAGGCTGAAATTGGTACGATTTTGACGAATCTCATTTCAATGCGCTATAAGGGGAAAGGCAACATCAGGGAGTACATCATGGAATTGTCTCACCTTGCTTCTAAATTAAAAGCACTTAAGCTAGACCTCTCTGAGGATTTGCTGGGGCATCTAGTTTTAATATCTCTTCCAACACAGTTCAATCAGTTTAAGGTGAGCTACAACTATCAGAAAGAGACTTGGTCTCTGAATGAGCTCATCTCACACTGTGTTCAGGAGGAGGAAAGGCTGAAGCAAGATAAGGCAGAATATGCTTACCTAGCCTCAACATCTAAGGACAACGGACACAAAAGGAAAAGGGATAAGGAAGCTGCGAATAAAGCGCCAAATAAGAAACAACAAAAGAAAACGGATAATCCGGAAGGTATTGGTTGTTTCTTCTGCGAAGCTGAAGGACATAGGAAGAAGCAATGCACAAATTATCACGCATGGCATGCTAAGAAAGGTGTGTTTTTCAATTTGGTTTGTTCTGAGGTTAATTTAACTTCGGTACCTAGACACACATGGTGGATAGATTCTAGTGCAACAACTCACATCAATGTGTCTATGCAGGGTTGCCTGAGTTGTCAAAAGCCAAATGATGGTGAAGATACATCTATGTGGGCGACGGCAAGACAGTTGAAGTTAAAGCAATAGGGAAATTTAGATTATTATTAAGAACTGGATCATATTTGGATCTCAATGAGACTTTTATTGTACCGTCTTCTAGACGAAATTTAATTTTTATTTCTGTTTTGGACAAATCTGATTATTCTTGTTCATTTCGGAATGGAAAATTCAGTTTGTTTCATGATTCAAATTTAGTTGGTTCTGGTTCTTTATCGAATTACGATAATCTTTATTTACTTGATACAATTGCTTCATTTAATGAAACCTTGCATTAAGTACTCGAGGTGTAAAAAGGAAATTAACCAATGAGAATTCAACTATGTTATGGCACAAGAGATTAGGTCATATCTCCAAACGGAGAATAGAGAGACTTGTGTCAGACGAAATTCTGGATTCCTTAGATCTCACAGAATTTAATAACTGTGTTAACTGTATAAAAGGCAAACAAACCAATAAAAGGAGATTTGAAGCCAATAGGTCTTTAGACGTCTTAGAACTTATACATACGGATATTTGTGGGCCTTTTCCTACAACTGCATGGAATGGTCAACAATATTTCATAACGTTAATAGACGACTTTTCAAGATATGACTACATATATCTAATCAAAGAAAAAACACAGTCACTGGATGTGTTCAAATCTTATAAGGCTGAAGTTGAAAATCAACTCATCAAAAGGATCAAAAGCGTTAGATCTGACCATGGTGGTAAGTACTATGGCAGATATGACTGTTCAGGTGAACAATGTCCAGGACCGTTTGCCAAATTCCTAGAGGAATGTGGTATCGTCCCACAGTACACAATGCCGAGTTCACCCACTATGAATGGTGTTGCTGAAAGACAAAATAGAACGCTTAAAGATATGGTAAGGAGTATGATTTGTCATTCTTCCTTACCAGAATCACTTTGGGGGAGAGGCTATTAAGACTGCAGCATATATCCTTAACAGAGTTCCAACTAAAGCAACTACCAAAACCCCTTATGAACTTTGGACAGGCAAAAAACCCAGTCTAAAGCACCTACACATTTGGGGATGTCCAGCTGAGGCAAGGCCTTTTAAGCCTAATGAAAGGAAACTGGACTCAAGGACGGTGAGTAGTTACTTTATTGGATACTCTGAAAGATCAAGGGGGTTCAAGTTTTACAATCCCACAACTAAATCGATTTTTGAGTCGGGAAACGCTCGGTTCTTTGAAGATGTTGAGTTTGCAGGGGGAGATACAGTTAGGGACTTTGGTTTTGAAGAGGAATATGTTAATATTCCCACAGTTACTATCAACATTGATCCCACAAGTGCCATTGGCATTGATCAGGATCCCATTCCTGATCTTGCTCAAGACACAATTGTTCAAGACAATGTGAGAGAACCTTCCCCTCAAGAAACTACTCCAGAAGAACAAACTCTACCACCTCAAGAACCCATGCCATTAAGGAAGTCCACAAGAGAAAGGAGAAGTGTGGTGCCAGACGATTATATCGTACTTCTCCAAGAACATGAGGTCGACATTGGAATGATGGAAGATGATCCAATCAACTTCCATCAAGCCATGGAAAGTTCTAACTCTCAAAAGTGGATCGATGCCATGAATGAGGAGATTAAGTCCATAAAGGACAATGACGTGTGGGACCTCGTCCCATTGCCAAAAGGAGTGAAACCCATTGGTTGCAAATGGATATTTAAGACCAAAAGGGATTCAAAAGGCGATGTGGAAAGGTACAAAACTCGTCTTGTCGCAAAGGGCTTTACACAAAAAGAAGGCATCGACTATAAAGAGACTTTCTCTCCGGTTTCTTCGAAAGACTCCTTCAGGACTATAATGGCACTAGTAGCACATTTTTGACCTTGAGTTGCATCAGATGGATGTAAAGACAGTGTTTCTCAATGGTAACATTGATGAGACAATCTATATGGTGCAGCCAAAAAACTTTGTGTCGAGAGACTCAAAGAATATGGTCTGCAAACTTAAGAAATCCATCTATGGGCTCAAGCAAGCATCTCGACAATGGTATTATAAATTTCAGCAAGTTATCATCTCGTTTGGTTTTGAGGTGAATTTGGTCGATGATTGTATATACCATAAGTTCTGTGGGAGCAAGTATATTTTTTTGGTATTGTATGTCGATGACATCTTGCTTGCCAGCAACGATATAGGCATATTGCACGAAACCAAGAGATTTCTATTTAAGAATTTTGAGATGAAGGATCTTGGTGACGCCTCTTTTGCATTGGGCATACAAATACACCAAGATCGTTCTCGGGGTATTCTTGGATTATCACAAAAGAGCTATATCGAAAAGGTTCTTCAAAGGTATAGCATGCAAGATTGCAAACCAGGTGACACCCCTATATCTAAGGGAGATAAGTTTAGTGTCAGCCAGTGCCCCAAGAATGACTCTGAGAAAAGAGAAATGCAAAAGATTCCTTATGCATCAGCAATAGGGAGTCTAATGTATGCTCAGGTTTGTACGCGACCAGATATTGCATACATTACTGGAATATTGGGCGGACATTTGAGCAATCCAGGAGTAGACCATTGGAAAGTAGCAAAACGAGTCTTACGGTACTTACAGAAAACAAAAGGCTACATGCTCACATATCGGAGGTCAGATCAGCTTGAGATCGTTGGGTATACCGACTCCGATTTTGCTGGATGCCTAGATAGTATGAAATCTACATTGGGCTATATCTACCTGCTAGCTAGGGGTGCCATCTCATGGAAGAGTGCTAAACAATCACTTATAGCCTCTTCTACCATGGCAGCAGAATTTATAGCATGTTATGAGGCATCCAATCATGGAATATGGCTGCGGAATTTTGTCATGGGGCTGTGCATAGTGGATGGTATTGAAAGACCACTCAAGTTACTATGTGACAATAAATCAGCAGTTCTATATTCTAACAACAATAGGAGCTTGTCCAAGTCAAAGCATATAGATAGCAAGTTCTTAGTTGTTAAAGAAAGAGTTCATAGTGGACAGCTATCTATAGAGCACATTGGTACAAACTCCATGGTTGCGGATCCGCTTACTAAGGGATTACCACCCAAGGTATTTCATGAGCACACTGCTCGCATGGGTGTCATGTCGATTGAGGATACTTCGTTTTAGTGGGAGTTTGTACAATTAGATGCTTTTTTGATATAGATAATTTTTGTTATTTCAGTTTATGGATATTGGAAAGTTGTTTTCTGCAGAAATAAAGTTTTGATCAATTCACACTGTTCTTGTTATAGTTTGATCTCATTAAGGTTTAAGGAGGACCAGTTGGAAATAGACATGTTAAGATCACATTACATGAAATTTCCATGCTACACATCCACATCATAATCTGTGCCATTTATATGTATCAACATATGTGACCATTGAAGGGTCGAGTTACGGTAGTTGTAACAAAGGCCGCTTTGATCCTATGTTGATATGATTATTGGACCGGATTGGTTATAGATACACAACAGTCATGACAAAAAAAAAAGTTGAGCTCATACAGTTATTTCGACAAAGCATAATTATAAGGTATTACACATAGCCCAAGTGGGAGATTGTTGGATTCTTAATCCAACATTGGGCTTATATGTAAAATAATTATGTGTTGCAGACTGTCATGTGAACTTAAGCCAATTAAAAGTGATCTAATAAGGTAATTGGGTTTTAATGTATCTGATAGGGTGTGGGCCTTTAATGTGTAGAGACTCAAGGGTAATTCCTATTTTTATGATGGGCTAAAATAGAAATAATAAATAGAAGGGATAACAGAGAAGTTATCTATAAAAAGCGGTTATGGTCTTTAGATCACGATATCACAAAATACATAACGTATTCTTTCTCTGGCATCCATCGCCAGAGAAAGAGAGATCCCAGAGAAATAATAAAGGACTCTCTAGGAGAATGCGTAGATCTGGAAGGCCGTCCGCACGACTCTACAAATCAATCCCGCTATGGATTCAGGTACGCTTCTGCTAATAAATCTTACAATTCTTAATGGTTCAACATGTACGATCTATTTAGGTTGCGATGATGTACAACATAATTAGGTTTTCTGTTCTAACATCCCCTGGATACACGCCCGAAGAACCTAATGATCTCCGACAACTTGGGATCGATTGTTGGGTGCAATCCCGGGGTCGGGCTACCTTCCCGGAAGGACTGTCCAGCGCTTAATTCTTGCTCTCATCTTCCATCACCCGGGGTCACCTGCTTGCTCAAAGTTAAGGATAGTAGTCCTCTGAAACGAGGTGAGTTATATCACATCTCAGCACTGTGCAATGGATTAAGATGGCGTTGCTATTTCGTGATATCCCACGATCTTCTGATTGCAATATTTTTTTGTTCTTATCTGGTTATCTGGAAATCAAATGAAATTCTTTCTCGGGGAAGGCTTTTGCTTTTCCTGTTAGGCTATCACTAAAAAGTTCTCTATAATCGAAGTTCAAAGGTATAGCAGCAACTATTGCGACAGTTGCAATCCCCGCTATATGACGAGCATGAACTTCTCAACTATATTCTACTGTCGCATTTGCGATTGCCACAAAATCCAAATAATAAATGATGATGATGATGAAAATGCAATCGGAGACCAAACATTTTTCACTCTTTCATTGATTCGATAACAACCCAATCTCAAGAAAAACAAATGCAGAATTCTTCCAAGTTGTCAAAAGAATCACAAAAAGGTCACTTTCATAGTTTCCTTTTCCCAAATAAGAAAGAAGTCTCTACGTTATTGTTGACACCTAAAATTGTCTTTTTTTAAAAATCAATACATTACACATAAGGTCGTAGTTATCCAAAGGTCAAACAGCGATATACATGGCCCAGTACACATTTTAAACCCCGAAAGTGGATTGGGGTTTTTTTAACATTCATATCGCCACCCGAATCCGTCAATCATTTTTTGATTTCTCAGGACCGATCACCCATTTTTTGCACTATTGGGAAGTTTGCGATTTCCCAATTTTGATTCCACATTTGGAAATTAGGGATCACAAGCACTATCGGGAAGTTTGCGATTTCTCAATTTTGATTCCACGTTTGGAAATTAGGGATCGCAAGAGTTCCAACACAATTAAAATCGGGTTGATCAGATAATGGAAAACACCACCAGCGAGGAGCTTCACTTTTTGGTTGGCTTATGCTGATTACAGTTCCGGTCCTCCAAACTAGGATTATCCCCCAGTCCCACCGAGAAGCACCACCCGAAATAACATCGTGCGCGACAGGCCATGGCTTCACTTTAGCGCATGACCGGTTGCTTGTCAGGCAGTTCCGGTCGTCGCATGAACTGCAGCAGCGAGGATTGCGGAGAGGGAGCGGTGCACCTTGGAGGGCCAGCCAGTCGCGACCGTGCTTGCTTTACAGCAACGGCCGCCCTGAAACCAACCCACCCGGGATCGGTTGTTGCGTGTCTCCGGGGATTACCCATTAACCTCCACGTAAATGAGACCCTCTTTTCCGATTCGTTCCCTGCAAAAGCGACGCAACGATTCACAAAGCCAACGCTTCTCATTGCAAACTCCCAAATCCTTTACGTGCCTTCCCCTCCCCCTCCTAACACGTACCGACCCACACGTCCGCCATCGTTGCTCTGAAGCTACTCTCTCTCTCTCTCTCTCTCTCTTCCGTATGGCCACGCGTCCCTCATTCAAACGCAAAAACCTTGACTCGTGTAAACGAGCTTTGCTCGCTGCGTAACCCATGTGTGTTTCTTGTTGCGCGGTTCAATTAAAGAAAGTTCAGCCACAGTTCCAAAAGCGCATGCCCCCCTCTCTCTCTCTCTCAAACACGCAGCAGAATTGCTATGCCCGCGTTATGTTTACTATACGAATCAGGAAAAGATGAGATTACAAACTAGGTGAGGAAAGAGAATCAAGATCCTCCGTGGCCATAGCTGCTGGACTTCGCTAAAGCGAAGATACCAATCGCTGATGAAGAAAAGATCCGCGGCTGGAATGGCTGAGCAGATGAGGTGTCACGGTGGCAAGAGGATCGCTGGAATTAGAAATGATGGAAGCAAACACTGAAAATCATAAGAACGAGACCGAGGACAACGATTCCAAGCCCAATTCAAAGATTAAAACTAGAGAAAGAAAATGCACGTACTCAGCTTCGGCCATGGTCGAACCCATCGCTTTTCCCTTTCTTCGAACATGTTCAGCCGAGTGAAGAGATAGAGCGAGAGAGAGAGAGAGAGAGATTTAGCAAAGAGAATATTGCGGAGAGAGCTAGAGAATCGGTCAACCAAGAGAGAGAATAATGGGTGTGAGTTCTCCGATAGAGAGGGAATTCAGCGATTGAATGATTAATCAGGAACGGATAATCCGGTCCTAGAGTTTGAACGATTCCGGTGGATTGAACGATTCCTGGGGGGAGATGTTAGTCAGTTGAGTAAAAGTTGGCTACTATCTCGGGAGGTCTTTCGCTGACAATAACCTCCATCTCTTCTCCATCTATAAATGGAGGAACAGGGGAAGGCTTGAGAAGAGAGAACAATAAGTAATACTCCTTGGGTTTTGTCATGCTATTACCTTGAGACCACATTGTGCAGTCCCACCGATGTCGCTTGTGCTGCTCGACCCTTTTGACGTTGGTCATCTCGCCTACACATCCAGATGAGTTGCTCGCTGCCTTCCCTGACGCCGCCTCAACACCACAGCACACTCAAATTCCTCGATGCCGACTCAACATCAAGACTGGGAGGTGCTTCTCCAGCGATGCCCGGCGCCTGAAATTCTCCTGGTAGTAGTCACCGGCACAGCCGGGCACGTGGGGACCGGATCCGACCGCCGAAGGTGAGATTGGATGTAGGTTCAAGAACAGAAATGCGAAGGAGAGGATTGCGGCTCAAGCCACCGCTGACGATACTGCCATTGGGCCGTCGGAGAGAGAAGAGAAGCTGGCAAGATACTATACACAAAAGCCTCATGGTGGTGGCCACATTGCTGGCCACCATGGCTTTTCAAGTGGCCAAACTGCGTGTACCTCCGTCATGGCCCACAAATTAGTGCTGGCATAGGCCGCACTAATGGCGCTTCTTTTAGTGGGTCAAATTTTGTTTGCCATCTAGAAATTTTTACAAAGAGTTAATTTCATTCCGAAATTATTACAAGTTGCTAGCCACCATGGCTTTTCAAGTGGCCAAACTGCAGTTACCTCAGTCATGGCCCACAAATTAGTGCTGGCATAGGCCACACTGATAGCGTTTTCTTTGTGGTGGGTCAAATTTTGTTTGCCATCTGGAAATTTTTACATAGAGTTAATTTCATTTTGAAATTATTACGAGTCCCAAGTCTTGTATATGAATTCCCAAAGTTAATTTCATTCCGTTTTGTATATTTTGTGCTTTTTTTTTGTTCCCAAGACCCAAATCTTGATTGATCCTTTCATGCATCAGTCACTTGTGTGGACTTCAACGTGACTTTCCGTAGACTTACGTTCGGGCTGTTTGTTGAAGCAAGGTATAACTCAAAATCTTCACAATCAAGAATTGCAATATATAAAGAATGTCTCCCTCATCAATTGAGATCGAGTCGAGTCGAATAATTGAGAATAGATCCCAAACTTGACTTGCTTTGCTTTACACAATTAAGGAATTAATTGGAGATTTTTACCTTTGAAATCTTGTGGAAAAAACTGAGTGCACATGTATTTTCTAGAATTGAAAATTTTTACAGGACCTTCTGTTGAAAATTGTCATACGGTCGCCTTAATGTACTAGAGTACCATATTCTCCTCAATGAGCATCATGATATGAAGAGAATATCAATGCGTCTTCTCTTAATGTACTAGAGGAATTTTCTGAGACTCCTAGATGATGAGTTCTTTGGTTGCTGTAAGAAGAGAATCAAAGCTCGACCGGATTAGCTTTAACAAAAAGATGGATCGAGCTCCGGTGACTACTGAATTTTCACAAGTGTGTAAGTCAATCTGGAGGGTGGAGCAACAACACAAATAAGATCTTGAGTAATCATGCCTCGAATCTAAACTTCAACGAAACAAGTTTTCAGTACCATAACAATGCACAGATTACATCCTAATTCTTTCTTTCACATGGGAAAACCAATATATAATGTGAGATTACTGTTAGAATTTAAATAAGTAATAATTTCTAGTGTAGAAGATATATTCTCCAACCCTTCCCGAAGTTATAAAGAACAAGAAGAAGGGCTCTGCTCCCTCGTATATCAAGTGTGGCAACTAAAAAAATTCCAAAACTAGGTAGTATAAAAACATGATCACAATGGCAGTTATCATTTGGGAAACGAAGAATTCTTTTATAAGGGAAAAATCAAGAGATTTCACTTTAAATCATATCTATTTTATTCCAAGAAAACTAAGTGATACTTATCTTTAAACCCCAAAAGGTAGCTCAAGTGGTAAGTGTGTTTATCTTGCTCAAAACTTGAGATTGAATCACTACACTTGCACAAACTCCTGCGGCCTCACAGGAGCACACACTTGTGAGTCTCTGCTAATTACCCGATGTGTGTGGGATGAAGGGAGCATCACACCGGAGGGAGATTAGTTGGATGCTCAAAGTTTTAGACACTCCATTGATATTAAAGAGACGTCTATCTATTAATCTTGTGATGATGCATAGGTTTGAATTACATATATAATCGAGTTAGAAGAAACTGAAGATTCATAGGAGATGCCTTTTCTTATTTTTTTTCTTTATAAAAAGTGTTAATCATAATCATTCTTATTTCTCATAACCTCACCTTAATAGTTCTTAGAAAAACTTAATTTTGTTGATTGATTACACCTCATTAACGAGACCAGTTAATTTAAGTGTATATGTGCGTAAGTATATGTTTGGTGATGGGATTATACATAACATATACTTACATACATATACATTGCAGATGCCAGATGGTCGTTCGACTCCATATACGTGAACACTAGTATTATTCGAGTAAAGAATATCTTTTTATTCAAGTATCTGATACCTTGTAAAATAGAAAAAAGGAATTGCTGAAAAAGCCTGAAAGCATCATGTTTATGTGTGCATGACCATATACAATTATATATTTAGTCCCAAATTTGTACAAATTGTTTTACGACTAACAGCAGCAAATACTCTTAAAAAAGTAACCCTCTTAATTAGGTCAATCACCCAAAACAAAAACAGTTTTACTTGATGGTAAAATATAGTCACACATCTACGCCAAAACTTAAATGACCTGACATGATCAAATAGTCATCATACACGTACAAATATCGTAGTGCTGCAATAGAAGCTGTTTTTCTATTGATGATGGACATAATAATAAAAAATTAGTTAAAAAGGTATATCCGCGATATACAAATTTTATACTGAAAATTAGATAATATAGGATAAAATATTGAAAGATATTGATCAACGAAAGAAATTAAAAGAACCGTCTCACTCTTGTATAGAACATCTCTATGCACCAATGTAGAGGATGAAGACATTGTCTTGTTCGTCCACTTGGTTTCTTTATGCATACCATCTTCGCTTCATCTCTACTTCTTCATTCTTATTATAGTTTGTTGGGCATGAGCGAAAGACGATGCTTTAATGCCGAGTGCAAAAACATTAATCAATATATATTTTCCTTTAAGATATTGAGATGTATAGAGTTCGTAAAATGACAAAAATAACACTAGAATGTCAAGAGACTGTGTTTTCTGGGAAGAATTCGTCATTGATGCTGGAAAATCCCAGTACGAGTTGGATTTTCTTGTCCAGTGGAAGGGCACAACCAAGCTGTACTTGTAACTAGTAATCGTACTTTTACTTATTTATATAATATACAACCTCCAGCCATATGCTATATGGATAATTATTGTCCTTCTTGTTTAGGAGATTGAAATATATGGAAATTATTATGTGGGTTTTCGCCTCATTTCAACTCTCCCCTAGAAGAAATTACTCGTTTTTCTAAACTATGTTATTAGTTATTTGTGGACTGTACATGAGCAATCTACCAATGAAAGAATTATGCTAGGTTCAAATAGCATCCGAGAAAGCTATGCATTGATTGTGTTAAGATATGAAACTTTTTTTATATCTTTTTTTCCGAATTTCAAATTAGCTTTTATAGATTGAACTGTCCATGTTGATTAATTCATCGAAGAGAATGGTAAAAAAAAATTTTCCAATGGGCGCATGAAATAAATCCTCTTAGACGTGGGAGGAAACGGAGGGAAATAAGAGGACCCAAGGCGGTCGGACCAGCTTGACGTTAATGCGACCTGTATTCGTCCTAGGCTATGATTTGAGAATTTCATCGTCCTCTCCGTCACCCTCAATCCACTAACAGCCACTGCCAAACCTCCATCTTGGTGATTTCAATTGAGTCCCTTCCTCTCGCTTGTTGCTGATCGTCAATGCTTCCCGATTGCCAATAGTTTCGCCGCCGCAAAGAAGGTCCGAAATGCCGAAGTACTCGAACTTCGATCATGACTGCCTGCTTCAACGATTCCATTCCTTGACGTTGCTTCTGTTATCTCCTTACTCATATGTGATGTCAATCGCTATAGCTAATCATTCTTTATTCAACTAAACCATAAGTGCTCTGTTTTCCGTTGCTTTATATATGAAGCAGAGGCTAGGAGCTATTGCTACTGTCTATGTGAAAATCGATTGTGATTGAGGCTGTATTGATGATTTGAACTTGCCTCATTGCCTTTGTGATGATTTGGATGTGAATCGTCGCTTTACTTTTGCATCTAAGCTCCTTGGCCGAAATGCATATCACCTGTTTTATGTAATTCTTGAACTAGATCATTGTGTATCTTGATTCGGTTCTTGACCGAGAATTTCATTCGTTACGATGATTTTTTTTTTTTTTTTGGTAAAGGTAAGTGTATATATACTTGTCAAAACACCAAATACAAACTAGAGCCTAAACCAACACCTGACCCTATAAGGACAAATTGTCCACATAAGGTCAAGTAAGGTTCAATGGAACTATACAAAAGGCAAAGGCCTAGCTAGAGCAAGAACAATTACAATCGAAATACAAGGAAAAGACCGATCCGAGCATAGGTGTAAAGCCGAGACCTCCTGGAGCAGCAAAGCAAGGCAGCAAAACCAAAGTCAAGACACCAATCACCCAACATTAGCACCAAAACGGAAAAAAGAAAGAAGGTGGCAAGAGAGGGAGCCCAAGTCGCCGATCAACTGGGCAGCCCCAAAGGAGCATCGGGCCTCGGGCGAGGGGAGGAGCAGCCTCGTGTCCCCGTCCATACCATCAAACCAGCCACCGATACCTCCCGCAGAAGAAACCCAAAATGCAAGCAAGAAATGGCGAAGAAAGGAGGGTCTCATGGAAGAAATGCTAGCCATGAGGAGCATCGCATCAAGTGCACCAGAGTGTCCATAACCTGAAAAACGGAAAAAGCCAAGCCCAAACCAAACCTAGGCTACTAATCCAAGGAAGTGGTCACACAATCGACCGAGAAGACCCAGCTTGTTTGGCCTTCTATTTTGAGGAGGTCCGACACTACACCAATAGAAATAATTTTGTCCTTGACCACCTTGACAAGCTGTTTAACCATCCCCTGCAAAGAAAAGCTTCTCTCCTCAAGAGTATATTGTTTCTTTCCATCCAAATAAGATGACAGAGGGCTCCAAGCGAGAAACGTGAGAGATACGAGAGAAAGAGGAGCCTCCAAACTGCTGTATAGCCCATCCAATGAAGACTCCCATGGCCGGTTCGTCCACTATGCACTACACTTTGAAGCCCAAATCGATGCAACCGCCATTTGAGGGCAAGAAAAGAAGAGGTGATCTATGGAATCAAGAAATGCGTAATAACGACAAGAACCTTCAAGAATCCTATGATACCGAGCAACAGTGGTTTGGGTAGGTAAGCGGCGATGGGAAATAAGTTTATAAGAGAAACGATAACGAGGGGCCATATCCCGATCCCAAACAAAGGAATGCCAAGGAGAGGGCCGACCTTTGGGTCTGATATGGTCCCAAGCCGATGCGACCGAAAACACTCCAGAGGGATGGGCCGTCCAAGAGTATAGGTCCGGAGAATCAATAAAGACAGGGGCTGGTTCCGCCCAACTTAGGAAGGAGTCCAAAGTTGCGGACGGTTGCCATATTGAGTCAAAAAAACCCCGAACAGAGGTATGCCGGGGGATGCGCGAACGGTAAATATTCATGTCAGAAAAGATCTTGAAGAGCGGACCTCTCTCATGCCACCAATCAAACCAAAATGAAGTCCCACGACCATCTCTAATTTCCCATCTAAAAAGATTTGAGAAAGAGGACCGGAGGTCGAGGATCTTCTTCCAGGCCCACGAACAGAATGTGGGTTTCGAGGCAATCCAAAAATTGGAGCTCTTCAGAAAATTAGAGTGGATCCACTTGCACCAGAGGGATTCCTTATCAGTGAAAAGAATCCAAATGTGTTTTAGAGTTAGAGCTGTATTATAGTCTTTCAACCTGCGAATCCCAAGTCCACCCTCTTCCTTGGGAAGGCACACATCCACCCAAGAGACCTTTGCACCACCTATTCCAAGGTCTGGGCCTTTCCATAGGAATTGTCTTAGAACAGTCTCAATGTCGTGGAGGACAGACATGGGGAGGGAAAATATGCTGGCCCAGTAAACATGCATAGAATGCAAGACAGATTTGATGAGTTGAAGACGGCCTCCAAAAGAAAGGAAACGCTGGGTCCAAGACCTAGCCCTTGCAGTAATCGAGTCCACCAAAACCTTACAATCCTCTTTGGATAACCTGGAGGATATAACTGGGACCCCTAAGTATCGAAACGGGAGAGATCCACGTTGAAAACCAAGGCAATCACAAATCTGGTTTTGAAGTTCAGGAGACCCACCGGATAAGAATATACTACTTTTGTTTGCATTCGGTCTAAGCCCTGACCAACCAGAGAAAAGATCAAGAGCATCCTTGATCAGTTGGATAGTACACACATTGTTGATCTATTCTGGTCATATAAACCTATTTGAGTTCTGTTTCTTCATCGAAAATCATAGGTATTCAATTTTGATCTTGTTTTGAATCCGCTTTCGAACCATGTCAATATATTTTAATTCGCAACTGTTGCAGCCCTCCCTTCATTTGATGCTATCCCACTCAACTAAGCATGTGCGGTGATATAAGATTGTGTTATGGTGAATTTCATGTTCGCTTGGAGAAGAAATTATGTCATGAATGATTCAAATTCTACTGGAAATCCTTGGATGCTGACTGTATCTTGATATCACTGATTTGACTATGCTTGAATTGGTGACTATTGTCAACTGTGGCTTGATCCCTATATTCCCACTTTCTGAAAAGGTATATTTTTCTTCGGCCGAAAAAAAAAAGGGTATATTTTTCATTCTAACGTCCAAATGTGGACTTCATCATCCAACCCATACATAGCAATTCCATATAACATCCAATCCATTTTTTGAGCATGCGCTACATTTAGTATATGCCACGCATTCATTTAACATAAGTAGAACTCATGCGTCAGCAAATCATGGATGGAGAGAGAGAGGACCATTACGGCCAAAAAGGATTCAAGGCGGCTGGGTCATTAACCTTAATTTCATTTTGCATCTCACAAGCGTGACTCTATGAACCTGTGCGATAGGAGACGGATAATCAAGAGCGCTAAAATAGCACGACAATCTTTTGTCGCGCTAATTTAGCGCTATTGACTGTTCATCTCCTATCGCGCAGATGCACAGAGTCACGCTTGTGAGATGCTGTTAAAATCAGGGTTAGTGGGGGTGTTGAACTCTTTTTGGCCATAATGGCCCTTTCTTTTTTAGCGATCCATGGTTTTTTTTTTTTTCAGATCTACTTTACTGCAGGGCGAGCCAGGTTCAACGGAGAACAACGGTACTTGCTGGAATATTGTCAGGTGGCCGGCAACACCAGAGACACTGCAAGGCAGAGACACCGCGACTGTGGATAGGGCTCGTGCGCAACGTGGCGGGCAAGGCGGCACAGCTGTGGCCTGTTAGTGTTGCCGCCCGTGGCTGTGGTGTTGTTGAGCCTGCGTCGGGGAAGGCAGCGAGCAACTCGTCTGGATGTGTAGGCGAGACGACCAACGTCAAAAGGGTCGAGCAGCACAATTGAGATCGGTGGGACTGCACAGTGTGGTCAAGCTAATAGCATGACAAAACCCAGGGAGCATTACTTCTTGCTCTCTGTTTCTCTCCTTTTACGAACCCTCTCTCTGCTTGTGTGTTATTCACTCTCTTTTTTACGAACTGTCTCGCTCTCTCCGCTTTTTCTTTCTCCTCCGTGAAAGCTCAAGCCTTCCCCTGTTCCTCCATTTATAGATGGAGAAGGGACGGAGGTTATTGTCAGCGAAAATCTCCCGAGATAGCAGCAGCAGACTTTTGCTCAACTGACTAACATCTCCCCTTTACATAATGCATATTGCCTAACGTAGATTTGATTTTTTTGTGTGACAAACAAATAAATGGGTTAGTCAAAATTTTGATTTAGGTCTTGACAGAGAATTTCCTTCTTTACTAGATTGTTGATCGATTCTGGTCATAGAAGCCTCTTTGAGTTCTGTTTCTTCATCGGAGATCATAGGTATTCAATTTCAAACTTGTTTTGAATTTGCTGGAACCTTATCAATACATGCTGATTCAACTGCTGTGGCCCTGAGCTGATGTCAATTTACAAGGAGCTCGCGCACGCGATATCACTTATCCACAAGCTATCAGAAAGGCAACCAAACTAAGACAAAATCCACCTAATTCATGCTTATTCCACAAATTCCAGCACACGTTCAGAGTTGTAAGAGAGTATACAAGACCGCCAATCGCCATTGTTTGATGACTAATTGACATGAATTGAAGCCACATCTTCCTACAAGCGCATATGTGTCTACTTGATCGAAATGGCATTAATCCAAGACCAAATTAGCACCGAATTTAAACAAAGCAATCATGATCAGCATGCAATACTTCGATTCTAGCATATTCAAGTTCGCTTATGACTAATTCTTGCAAAATTGGCATGAGATTCTCCATATTACTTTCCTAGCATGAAAATATATGACCCCATGACCAAACTAGCCTCAAGTTGGAATCAAATGCACACCAAATCAGGGATATCAATACATGGTAGGCATCCAAGGATTGATTTGTAGTAGAATTTAATTCATTCATGACATAGTTTCTTTTCCAAGTGAACATGAAATTCACCATAACACAATCTTATATCACCATGCTTACTTGAGTGGAATAGCATCAAATGAAGGATCAATTGACATCAGCTTAGGGCTGCCACAGTCGCGAATCGGCATGTATTGACAAGGTTCCAGCAATCCAAAACAAGTTCGAAATTGAATACCTAAGATTTTCGAGGAAGAAACAGATCACAACTAGGCTGATATGACCAAAATAGATAAAAAAATCTGGTAATGAATGAAATTCTCGGTCATACCTGAATCAAAATACACACCAATTTAGTTTAGGAATTTCATCAAACCGGTGGTATACATTTTGGCCAAGGAGCTTAGATGCAAAAGTAAAGTAATGATTCACATCCAAATCTTCACAAAGGCAATGCAGCAAGTTCAAATCATTAGTACAGCCTCAATCACAGCCGATTTTCACAGAGACGTTAGCAATAGCTCTCAGCCTCTACTGCCCCTATAAAGTAATGGAAAACAGAGCAGATGTGGTTTAGTTGAATGAAGAATGACTAGCTATAGCGGTTAACATCGGATATGAGTAAGGAGATAACAGAAGCAACGTCAAGGAATGGAATCGTCAAAGTAGGCAGTCATGACTGAAGTTCGAGTACCGGCATTACAGACCTTCTTCGCGGCAGCGGAACTAGTGGTGATTGGGAAGTGGTGATGATCAGCAACAAAGTGAGTAGTAAGGGATTCAATTGAAATCACCGAGAGACTGACTTTGGGATGCTAAAAAAATCACCCGAGTTCCTTATCTCATCATAGTCTCTCTCTTTTGATCTTACTATTGTTTCCGGACTCTTTGTCATGTCCAAATCCGATGTTCCGTGTCTCATCTTTTTGTTCCTTTTTAATATCATTTTGTTAGTTTAACATTTTATCATCACAGTCATATGCTTTCACTATAAGTTGTTTGGTTATTGGTTCATCTATTAGGCGCAACCTGAGGATCATTTATGGATTAACTCACTCAAGTATTGTCTATTTAAACAGCTGGACCTAATCTTCAATCGGCCTTAAAATGCTGTAATGAGGTCACTCTAGGCATGAATTTAGCAATTTGATTTTTATTAAATTGGTTACTGGAGAATTTATTTACAACTGGGAGCATCATTAGTGCTCGCTGGTTCACTTTTCAATTTTTTTATTAACAAAAAAAGCAAGTCAAGTTATTACCAAAAAAAAGAACAAAAAGAAAAAGCAAGTCAAGTCAAGAAGCACCTAATGCTGTGGAAATTACGCATGCAGTAATTGCCCATTCCATGCACCATGCATCACAGCGATTCGATTAGCATGAGGATTCTTGGACCGTTGGATGGCACTAGACAGGTGTTGTGTGTCGGTAATTAAACGCAGAAGGCTTAGAATCAGTGGAGATCACAGAGTGATAAACACTATTTATCTTGATTTATCAAATATGAGATGTTTCTTTTAATATTACCATTTGCCAATATATAAGTCAAATATGACATATTATATCATTACATGAAGTTATAAATCACTACTTTACTAAATTCTCTCAAAACCTCGTCATAATCCTCGACAAAATCTACATATCAATGAATAATTTTTATGGACATGTATTACCAAAATATTCGAAATCATGGAATATAACTTGTTAAATATTGAAGCACGACAAAACATCTTTTTATAATGGGTATTTACACTACTTTTCGATCATAAGAGTAATCAAATATTATATACTTGTTATGATTATTGTTGAAATATACACAATCATGTAGTAGATTTCTCTTGAACATATCCTTTTTCCCTTTTGTCTGTAATAATGGTTAGCTTTATTACCTTACAAAAAAAAATGGTTAGCTTTATTATATCCATTTATTTGTAAAGCGTATTGCATAATCTCTCTCTCCCCATTGCACATAACTCACTGTTGACATCTAAATTTTTATCTACACATCAAGCATATAATTTTGAAAAAAAATAAGAAATAAATAATAGTAAAAAAACAAAAAATAATAATAAATAAAAGAGAATAAAAATAAGAAGTGAGAGAGAGGGAGAGGGAGAGTCCGATTCGGCCCAGTTCGGCCCCCGTCACCTAAGCATTTCGGTCCGATCCGACCCATCAAACCATGCCCATCTCACCCTGGCTCAGATCCACAAGCTGAAGCCTCACTTACACCATTCTTCCTATTCCACATGAATCATTGCATTTCATTGGAGTTGGAAGGAAGAGAGGGATTTCGATCTTCTAATCTGGTCTTCCACCAAAAAGGGATCGTGTTAAGTTTCATCGCGCTTAGATTTTGATATTAGTGAAGCTTGCAGCAAATGTAGTGAGGGAGAAAGGTTCCGTCGCTCAATCCTGAAGCATAGTTGTAAAACTTGTGTATCCGTTGCCTTTTCCTTGGTACCCATGTATGCTTAACATGATTACTTCAGTAGTGCTCGTCAGGTGTTTGATGATATGCCATACTGAGATACAGGCTCATGGAATGCAATGGTTTATGGGTATTTGTTAGAATGGGGATTTTTGCTGAAGCGCTGGATATTTTGTCTGCTATGAAGTTGTAGGGAATAGTGATGGATTCTATAGTTCTATATAATCTGCTCGACTTTTTTGCTGAGTTTGATGACGCATCAAGTTGAGGGGAACAATGAAGGAAGCAATTGAAGCATGTCACCTGATGGAAGAGTGTGAAGGGATTTCTCCAGATAAAGGAAGTATAAGGTGATGAGATTTCTGGTTCGATTTTTATGCAAATTCAATGAAAATAATTGGGGAAAATCGACATGATAAAGATATTAGACGTGTGATCGACTTTTTCCAGAATTACGTGACAATTTTCGCCAACAACAACAGGTGAAAATCGAATGGGGAAACAAGACTTTAATTGAAATCCACAATTCATTTAGGAAAAAACTAAACGCGAACACTGAAATTTACAGATGCCGAGTAGAAGTTACTTTATTTATTTAAAGTTACTATTCTATTTAAGATTTTACCGAGTACATGAAAAAATAAAATTACCAACAGCTTCGCAACCTTTTTTTCTTTTTTTTTTTTTTCGTTTGGTCACTTGCCATGGCACCCATTTTTGCTCCTCACCAACAGCAACAGATATTCCCGAGAAAATCCTTGAGGTCTAACGGACTTGAGAGTCACGGCAACATATAAAAATGTCGTCTTGCATGTGGTGAACTAGAAAAAGTATCTTTTGAAGAAACGAGTTATAATTTTAATATGGCCAATTAAAATTCAACCTTATTTCGGCAAGACTCCGGTATATTCAAGCAAGTTTCAAACGATTCCGAACAAATTACGGCAACTCCAAGTAAACTTTAGTGAATTCTAGCAACCTACAATAACCTTCCGGCAACATCTCAACAAAAATTCGGCAAATTCCAACACATTCCAGCAAGCGATCAAGGTCCAATGTCGTAGAATTTCACGATCCAACTTGCAATGCAAAAGACAATTAAATCACACGACCACTTTAGGACCAAAATATCAACAGAACCTTTCAATCAATGGAATCCTAAAATAAAGCTTCCATCAACACGACAAGCAATTGGAAAGAATAAAGGCGACCGAGTGCCAAATGAAATTACAAGACGACAAAACTATCCCATGCATTGACTAGTCCTCTTTGGCCACGTATAGCACATAATAATATAAAATATGGGTTTCAAAAAAAAAAAAAAAAAAAAAAGAAGTCAACAAGTCAAAAGAGGAATAGTGATGTTCGGCCCTTTACTTTTAAGAAGCCAAGCACGAAACAGAAACATAAAACAAAGAGGAAAAGAAGAAGAAGAAGAAGAAAAATAGGGTTTTGCGCCGCGCGGACCTCGCCTAGCCGATTTGAGTTCGAATCGCAACGCTCGGTAAGTACTCGCGCCCCTCGTTCGTTTGATCGGAGAAGTTTTCCGATTTAACTTTTAAATTCGGAATTTTGGGAAGTTCGAGCGGCGAAGTTTGATTTTTGAGTCGTTCAGCTGCGTATTTTTATAGAATTGGTAGTTTACGGTGTTACGGAGCCGCGGGATTTTACGGAACCTGATTTGGACTTATGGTTTGCCAAATATGAATTTTTTAAAGTTGAATGCGGCGCAGTGAACAGTGCGCGAACAGTGCGCGAACAGTGATTTTTAGGTCGATTTTCGTTGGTTTTCGGCTTGATTTTGGGGCTGCCAAGTTGGGGTTATTGTAGTGCTCGGAATAAGCTTTTCTCTGGACTATAAGTTCGCTTAGAACGGAGTTTAGTGGAAAAAGTTATGGCGCAATCAAGTCTCACGCTCAAATTTTCGCGCGTGGACAAATTTGGATAATCGCTTTGGACAAATGTTTTGGGAGCGTCTTTTAGTCGTTATATTAGAGTTTAAGCCTAGTTGAGCCGAGTCATAGTTGAAATATCATTTTACTCGGTTTTGATACCGTTTTTCGGCTTATTATTAAGTATTCGAGTGCGTCGGCTCGAGGAACCGCTGTAGGTTAGTTTTTACAGCTTTTCAAGGTGAGTGATACTATTTCTTCTTTGAATTTTTAAATTCATGTTTAGAAAATGATATGTATTAGATATGTTACCATATAAGAAATGGCATTTTGATTGGATAAAACTAGATCGAGCATTTCTTCGCCAATTTGAGTATTTAAAATGAAAGATTATCTTTTGATTTCGGTTTTAATTAACTGAATGCAAATAGGTTTGCGAAACCTTTTAAGAAAGACTCATGAGGAGTTCTTGCATTTGAATGTGGCTTATGAAGAGTTTTATATCGGTTTATGAAATGGTTTATGAAATGCTTTACGGAATGGGTGTTGTAGATTGGTGGGTGATATTGATGTGAATTTTAATGCTCAAGATATCTCTGTAAACCCAAATGAGGGGTTATGTGTATGCGCATACTAGTCTAGGATATCTTTGTGGGCGAGCCACCGCTTATAGTAGGTGGCGACCTTGCCAAAGGGGGAATCTTGGTCGTCTTTCACGGGCGTTATCCGTGATCATACTTAGATTTCTGAGCATGAGATTGGCTAATGGAATAGACCATTGGCGTGTGCTTTTCGACGAGATTGGCCAATGGATTTGACCATTGGTTTCTTCTTTGATATTATTAATTTGAATGAGCTTTCCTATTGTGAAAATGTGATGTTTAAAGTAGTATATAACTTATTTTGAATATGGAGTTTGTGATATGTTGGAATTGGGTTAATTGAGCTTTCGTTTGGCCTTTAATCGTGTGCATAGTGGGTGCTCGATCTACTTAGAAGAAATGTATTACTCACTGAGCCGTGGTAGCTCATTCCTTTCATTTTATTTGTTTTTCAGGTTCTTCACCGAGGCGCTAGTAGGCATGAGAGTCTCGGTGTCGGGAGGGCATTTTGATAGTGGAATCTTTTTGGGTACGAGTTCCACATGGATGTAGAGTTTAAGTTTTAACTTGTTGCTGTTTATACTTTTGGCCTTTTGATGGATTATAGTTAACTCTGATATTGACCAGATAAACTTTATATCATGTATATATGTGAATGCATATATTTTGATATCAGGTGAGTTTTGGTTATGTTTTTGGCAAGGCGTCCTTTTAGTAAAAGGATGGCCGTGTCATGCCCTTATTCTAGTTGAGTTGGGGTGTGACATAATACATACACATTGCCCAACAGGTATTCACAACACGGACCAAAATTTTCTGTTTGAACGCAGAACCCCACAGCCTTCGAACAAATACATGGCGAGGATGGCACAGATTGCAAGCTCCCAGTACCTACACTTCCCAAAGAAACGTGAACAGACAGAAATGATCTTCTCGACTACGAGGCCAAGTGCTTATACATACCTCCTGAGCAATACCGTTCCAGCGATCTTGAATGTGTGCACAGAGGAAGGTCCGATGCTTAGGTGATGAGGAGGAACCAGGGAGTGAGAGGTAATAGAGGAGCGGCTGAGTGTGCTCTCTTCTTGTCTTTCGGTCATTTCATCGAACACCTCCTGAGCAGTATCCGCACGTTCATTACACGCTAGAGCAGCTTTGATTCTGATTCCCAAAGCGCTTAGCATTGGATGAATTTACTAAGGGTGCATTTGTTTTGGGAAAACTGAATAATAAAGAAAAATACTTTATAAAAAATTAATTTTTGAGAAAATTATTAGATTTTATTTATTTGGTGATACGAGATCAAAATATTTAAGGTTAATACCACGAAAACCCCTAACCCAGACACAACACACATTTATTTCAAACTATTTTTTTTTGACCAAAAAACCCCAACCCAGTACACTTTGTGACAATTTTACTGAACATCCACAAAAACCCCAACCAGACTGCGTGTGACAATTTTACCCCAAACTAATTTTTAATATTATTTTTTTTTTTTTGAATTTTTATTTTTTCTTTTCTTTTTTTTTTTTTTTTCATTTTCAAACTCCGCCGGCCGTCGATCCCGGCCGACGGGCCAGGCGGGCCGGGCGGGCCGGCCTCGCCCGCCCAAGGCAAGGGCGAGCCTCGCCCGACTTAGGCGAGGGCCACCCTCACTTAACGCTGGCGAGGGTCGCCTCGCCGACGCCTGCCGACTCACCGCCGACGCTGGCGAGGGTCGCCTCACGGCCACCGCCCAACGCGGGGTAGGGTCCTCTTGCCACCCTCGCTCAAGCCGGTGAGGGTCGCTTTGTTAACGCCGGCGAGAGGGCGGCCCTCGGCCTTCGCTTTCTGGGCCGGTCGCCCGGCTGGCGATCGCCAAAGTTTGAAAATGAAAAAGAAAATAAAAGAATAAAAAAAATCGAAAAAAAAAAAATAATATTAAAATTTTAATTCAGTAAAATTGTCACATATGTATTTTAGGGTTTTTGTAGTAAGTTCAGTAGAAATCACAGGTGTATTGGGGTTGGGGTTTTTGATCAAAAAAAATAGTTCAGCAGAAAATTGTCAGCAGGTGTCTGGGTTTGGATTTTTATGGTCAAAAAAATAGTTTGGGATAAATGTGTCACAAAATGTACCAGGTTTAGGATTTTTCGTAGTATTAACCCAAATATTTAATGATGTTTGGATTTCATTTGGAAAATGATCGCAAAAGATGGAGCAGTTTGTGCATCATCTAACGTGACCAATTTGGGAAAACTAGAGAGGATCGATTCCGCCGCGGATTGGACGTCGTTGATTTCCAAAGACATTGACGAGAGCGCCGGAGATCTGGACAGTCTTGAGCGAATTCGCGTCGTGCGGGAATCGGCAAGAAACAAACAAGTGGTGGATGTAGGAGAGGAGGGGAGAGGGAGATGAGGGAGGAGAGGAGAGAAGAGCGTATATTCGGAGACGGCGAGCGAGGGGTTCCGAGAGTCAATGGCCGATGAAGAGGAACCGCGACGACGATGATCGGAGGTGGAGCAACTATAGAACCGCGAGCTAAAGCCAAAACGCCGGAGAAACCTGATGCGAGAGATGGTGGAGACGTCAGGACATTCGAATCGACGGTCGATTCACCTCTGGCGAACCTCGAATCAACGAAAATGGACTTTGGGATTCCATGATCGAGCTTCGTTTTCTTCTCTGTGCGTGCATCGTGTGCCTTCTTCTTCGTGCGTCTGCCGTGGTCGGAGATGGATGACCGGCAGTGAAGCCAGAGAGGACGTGAGAGAGAGGCTACGGACGCGAAGAAGAATCGAGAACTTCCTCTTTGACGAAAGTGCCCTTATTTAAAATGACGAGAATGTCCTTCTGGCTATTGCTATTGTAACCGAATTCAAGAGAGAAAGGGAAAATCTGTGATGGGCCCTAGGGAATAATAAAAAAATTCCATCATGCTAGCTGTGGCGTACAACGAAATTTTTATTACTATTCTTATTCTTATTTCTATTTGTGCATCTTGTCAGTAAAATTAAGGTATCAACAATCGCGAATCGCGAGAACCCGTCGCAGGATGAGCACTTCTATGTCTTCGTGGCGCACCCGGTCGTGAAGGTGGAGTTCCATGTGAAGGACAATGATGCGTTTGGCGCCGAGCTCATGGAAGTTGTGGAGATCCCAGTGGCCAAGATCGTGTCCGGCGACATGGTCAACGACTAGTTCCCGATAATCGGCAACTTCGGGAGCCCCCACGCCCCTACCCCGAGCTTCACATCTCAACCCAATTCAGGCCGGTCAGCGACAACCCCTTATACAAGGATGGTGTTGGGGTTGGGCCAAACGATGTGGGTGTACCAAACACATATTTTCCACTTAGGAAAGGTGGGGATGCGACACTGTACCAAGATGCTCATGTCCCTGAGGGCAAGCTGCCTTAGATTTTGCTTGATGATGGGAAGATTTATGAGCAAGGCAAGTGTTGGGAGGACATATGCCATGCCATTTTAGAGGCCCGCCACTTGACCTACATCATTGCTTGGTCCATTTATCATCCTGTGAGGCTTGTGAGAGAACCCTCAAGGGAATTCCCTAATGGAGGAGAGCTTTCTTTAGGGGAGCTCCTGAAGTACAAGTCCGAGGAAGGCGTCCCGAGTGGTCGTGCTCATTTGGAACGACAAGACTTCACACGACAAGTTCCTGTTGAAGACGGTAATACTAAAACATTGCTAAAAAAACATAGAAATGTCTTTATGGTTTTTGGAATGATCGGAATACTGCTTGGGTCGAGAAAAATTTGTCCCCTGCGGCTTCCATCACTGTTGATTAGTTGGCCAGTGTAGTAGAGCGGTGGGAAGTCACCACTAATGCATTGACGGTGATGAGAGCCGCGTGTGAACAAATTTCTATTCTAAGGATCATCCGTTTATTATTGGTGCACAGGATGGACTAATAGTTCTTTCTTTTGGCTAGCCTTTACACAATGCAATGGGAGAATATGTTATGCACTGGCTCTTTTCTTGAATGAGTGTCCTAATATATGATGCAACCCACCGTTTGGCCAAATTTTAAATCCATGCTTTTTGTTACAGAAAATCTGCACATTTATTGACTTAGGAAAATATAGTTCTTTGTTGAGATCTCTCATCATTGAGACTTGGCATGTGCCCCGTTGTCGCAGGATGGCGTGACGCAAACTCATGACGAAGAGACGAAGAAGTTTTTCCGACATTCTGGCGTTCGCTGTGTACTCGCTCTTCGTTATGCAAGCACCAAACTTAGCATTTTCAAGCAACAGGTATGTATCCTTAGACGTTTAGGTCAATTCTTAAGCAAAATCTCATCGTTAAATTGCATCAAAAGTGCTGGTTTTGCTGTATATTACCCGATTATTCCAACCGGGTATAATTTCATAGAGAAGGTTTTCCTTTTATCAGACAATTTGCGGATTGATCTGTACCCACGCTATCCTAGATGCACGTCATGTGTTTTCTGAACTAATGACCATCCATTTAGGACAGTTCTCTAATAGGGAATATTACAGTTTTGCAGAGGCTATCCATTAGATCGAAATCCGACATAAATTTATGAAAGTGTTGGTTTAATTTGTTGGCGTATGGGTCTTTTGTAGTCCAGGTGGTGGGGACCCTGAACACGCCTCACCAAAAGTGTGTGGTTCTCGACACTCAAGCCCCAGGAAACAATCGTTCATTGGTGGGATGGACTTATACGATGGCCAATACGACACTCCTGAGCATAGGATCTAAAACGATCTCGACACAGTCTTTAAGAATGGCATTCACAACCCCACCTTCACGGTAATTAAGCTAATGTTTACCTTCGCATTGTTATAACAAGTATATGGTATATTCTGATAACGAGAAGTACTTGCTTTTCGTGATAATTGTAGTCCACTGTCAATGTCCCAAGGCAACCCTGGCATGATCTACATTGCAAAGTTGAGGGACAAGCTGCGTATGACATATTGACGAATTTTGAACAGAGACGAAAAAATGCGGCGAAGTGGTGCGAGTTTAAGCTGAAAAATGTCAGGCGTTGGCATGAGAATGCTCTCTTAAGGCTCGACGGGATTTCATGGATACTTTGTCCCTCGACAGGTCCCGATGGTGACAAAAAAGTACAAATCAGGGACGAAGACAACCCAGAAAATTGGCACGTGCTGGTCGGGAGAATTTACATAAAATTTCAGCATTTTCAAGGGACTTCAATTGTAAACAAAAGCATAACAATCGTCTTTCATTTCTATTTTATGTTGGCATAGATCTTTAGATCGATTGATTCGGGATCTATAAAGGGATTCCCAAAAAGCGTTGAAGAAGCTACAAAGCAAGTAAGTTTTAGCTACTAATACCATGCCACTAGATTTGCAGCAGGCCGTTATATATGTATAACTCGAAAAGTTTTCCTTACATTAGAAAGTCACTCTTCTTTTTTATGCACAATCTTTAGAGGTTTTTAATAGAGATTGAAGTCCACATTGATAATGTTGCTTCTTTCAATCTCTTCATGTTGCAGAATCTTATATGTGGAAAGAACTTGAAAGTAGACAAGAGCATTCGCACGGCGTACGTGAAATCGATTAGATGGGGGCAACACTTCATCTACATTGAAAACCAGCATTTCTTGGCTCTTCCTATCATTGGCCATCATACAAAAATGCTGGTATAAGATGCACATTTCTATTCATTCTCAATTCCTCTGATCTAGTGATTAGTATTCAGACTTTGCTGCCTCTGGGGATTGTGTATAAGCTAATAATAGCTAAAACTCACTATATAGGACATTGAAACTGAATTTCGATTCAATATGTTATATTTCTGAGACCGACTCTCCGAACTTTTTAAATTTCGATTTTTTCCTCCATTTTCTAGTATTGTTTCGCCCTATCTAATTTCTTAGAGTTCAAGTTTTGATGGCAACCAATGCTTGATATGGTTTTGACAAGCAGGTGCAAACAATTTAGTGCCGATGGAGCTGGTCTTGAAGATCGCAAGCAAGATAAATGCAAACGAGCGCTTCTTTTTGTATATAGTTATACAATGTGGCCAGAGGGTGTCCCTACTAGTGCTGCCGTGCAGGAAATTCTCTTCTGGCAGGTTATATCAAGTATAAACTCTTTCATCTTGCAATTAAATAGTGATGACATATGCCAATCGATAATGGTATTTCAACATATATATGACGTCCTAGCAAATTGAAACTAAATAACATGACGAAGGAAATTAAGCCGAAAACGAAGTGATCCAAGCAGACCAAGCCTAGCTACTTAAAGGGGAAAATTTGAGATCCGACTTTGTTTAAGTCATTTTAGTATTTCTCTCCAAGATATGACGATATGAATTGATCAACATTCACTATTCTCGTGTGTTTATAATGTGGACAGGGACAAACCATGACGATGACGTACAAAATTATCGCCCAGGTTCTAGAAAAAGCTGGGTTGTCACACAAATACCATCCATTAGATTACTTGAACTTCTATTGCCTAGGCAAGCGGGAGCCGTTGTCCTCTTCGCAACCTTCATCCCAAGCAATGAATCAACAATCCGAAAATAATGCCGCGGTATATGTCTACTCTTTTCATGGATTCTTCCTTTGACTCATCTGTTAAAAAAGTAAAACCAAAAAAAGTCATTAAGAACTATGGTTTCTGCATGAGTGGTAAAAAGACTTTTGGTTGAAACATGTTGTGGTTTCTATTCATGCAGGCGTCGGTTCAAAAGTTTCGCAGATTCATGATATATGTGCATGCCAAGGGGATGATAGTATATGATGAGTATGTGATCATGGGATCAGCAAATATCAACCAAAGATCTCTGCATGGCTCAAGAGACATTGAGATCGCGATGGGGGGTCATCAGCCGCATCACACTTGGACCGGGAAAAAGAGGCATCTGCATGGCCAGGTTGGATACATCGCGTTAGCCTCTCATCTGAATATCATAAACTAGGCGAACACCCGAGCGAGTGCAGCGAAATTCATTTAAAAACTGAATCTTGTAAATAATTATGTCAACTTATGCTATGCAGGTTTACGGTTATAGGATGTCGCTTTGGGCGGAGCACTTGGGAGATGTAGAGGACAGCTTTAGGGAACCTCAAAGCATTGAATGTGTGAAGAGGGTGAACAGAATAGCCAAATGGAATTGGAAAGCTTATGTGGATGAGGACCAACATAATCCCAAGGAAATGAGAGGGCACCTGATGCATGCAGTATCCCATCCAAGTGATTTTGGGTTAAATCTCAGTAATTTGAACAACTGAAATTGAGAAACATGAGTAGAATGAGCCTTCATGAGCATGGCAAAGCAAGTTGTGATTCAGATAGATACTCTCTACTATTTAAAGCAAGTTGGGGGCATGACATGAGATGTCACTGTTGTATAAAATGCTTTCGGATGAGTTGATGTTATTGTGTGAACATTAAGATAATTTCGTATGGTTCATCAAGTTCTTCTTGGCTAAGTGTTTTCCATTCGAGATTTATAGCATAAACTTCTACGAGGGAAAAGATTCAACTTTTTCAGATCATAAAAAAAAAATTTCTTGCTAGCCTTGTCGATCATGGGGCCTTTCTCCACCAGGTTTATCGAGAAGGAAGAAACCTATTTTGATATTTTTTGAGACAAAAAAACTAAGTGATATTATTAAAAGTGTATTTTTAGTTAGTAAACTCGATGAAATCTAATTTGTGAATTTTTTAAAGAGCCTAAAAATATAATATATTATACTAAAATTGACGTCAAGCACATTAAATCCATTCATATTTAAGTAAAAATATTCTTCTTTTTTCAAATAATTTCGAATAGCTTTGTCAAGAGAAAAGTAAACGTATAGAATAATCTCTTGGTAATATACGATAATAAAAATGCTCTTTGCTCATTAACTAAATTCAGTTTTAATGAGTTTTAGAGCAAAATTTCTTGATAACAACAAGTGCAATTGACTTTACGACTGATAATATTTCATGAGGAACTTTTTGAGATATTGGTATAATTATAAGCATGACGTCTAAAAATATCCAAGTCTAGAGTAGTAAATAGTTAAATTAATTCGCAAGAACGAGAAAATATTAATGTTTATGAATTCTTATAAAATTGACTCTATTATGCACGACATATGATGTTATATATATAGAAGAAAATATGAAGGGTAACATGACCGAAGGTTGAGAATATTAATATCTGCTTTAGTACTAAAATTGTTGGCGCACCTGAATATTGTGGAGTTGCATGCTATTTTTAAGAAGTTACACGCATCCAAATAAGAGAGGAAAGGTTGAAAATATCTAAGCGACAGAATTTTTTTTTGTTAAAACACTAAGGATGGGGATCTTTTGTCAAAAAAAAAAAAAAGGATTTGTAATGTTAAATAAAAATAAATACATATTGCTCCGGAGTATGTGAGCAAGCGATTTGGTTGACGATACCATTTATCTTTAATCGTGCCCAAAACTCGAGTTCATTAAGTTCTCCTCCTCTAGTCACCATAACATATATATCAAAAAGTTATCTCTCTTGAAAAATAGTTCAAACTGAAGGAGGCTTTGATTGAGCACTCCTTCTCTAGACAGATAAATCGCCTCGTTGTTAGGAGTGTTGAGTTTAAAAATTGTACTTACTCAAATGAAAACATACATGACCGAGAAAAATTTCAATACG
This sequence comes from Syzygium grande, assembly GCA_024733475.1. Classification (NCBI taxonomy): domain Eukaryota; kingdom Viridiplantae; phylum Streptophyta; class Magnoliopsida; order Myrtales; family Myrtaceae; genus Syzygium; species Syzygium grande. The sequence continues at coordinate 30,418,865 of JAMXDD010000009.1, forward strand.
GCCAGGTGCGTGTATTAAACCTGCCTATTATAATAGAGCATGTATTTTCTAATATTAAGGGAGAGTGATTCTTTTTTTACTTACTAAGTGGTTCGATATTATCACGAGAATGCACTTGATTAGGATTTTACACGACATGCCCAGGACACAAACCAGAGCAGTGAATAGTGAAGGAATCAGTCACAACCTTCGTGGGAAGTGTACAAGAGAATGCAGAGAACATAATATCATATTTACCGGACACGTTATTCTATATTGCCAGACACCGTTTTCCATTGCAGTAGTCACAAACTTTGGGGCTACACCACATAAATATTAGTAGCATTCGTCCTCACTTTGTTCGCTGCCCGAACGAATCTGGTCGATGAAAGCGTCAAACGAATCATCTACCCGACAACGTTGGACTGGGTCTACCAGTAGTCGCAGTCCCAAGCTTCGCCTTGGTTCGGCTCTGTTCCGCAGCTGTCTACATACAAGTCTTCCATGAGTGGGGGAATTCCGCAGTGTATTTCTCAGGTAAGAAGCTCCTGAATTTCGGCAAATTTATGAGGCCAAGCTTAGTTAACTTGGAGAAGGTGATCGTCGTACCGGTTGCTTCTTTACATTGTCATTGGCCAGCAATTAGTTCCACATTTTCACAATCCTGCACCTGCAGCATTCCGACTTGCCCGAGAAATTCGGCTGTGAGAGTTGAAAAAAGTATTTCCAAATGTGGGCAATGCGAAGCCCTCATGAACATAAAGTTTGGAAATGGGACGTTTGGGGGGCCATCTTACTGCCAAATGCGTCTCAAGTTTTCCAGAAGGCTCAAAAGAGAGCTCAAATTGAGGTGCCTCAATTTATTGCTCTTTGCAACTGTTCCATCACTTTCGTATATGATCTCGATCGAACGACATGATTCCGCCAAAAGGCTCTTGAGACGGCACTGCAACCTCTTCCACATATGGGATGGGGCAATACGTTGACGATTGTCACAGTATCCCAAATAAAGGCTATCCAATTTGCAAAAGGAATCGATGGAATTTGATTGTTCCATAGCTCTTTGCATTGAATGCCTCTAATTACTAGTTCTCTTAAATTGGGAAATGTAACCTGGACAATGATAAAGTGAGAAAAGAAGATAGTAGTCCCTATCAGATTGCAGCCAACTGTACCTTTTCATTTACCTTTCATTTCAAGCCACATTCAATTTCAGTCTAGATTTTCAATCTCGATTTTCATTTAATTTCTCATAGCATTCTTTTCCATTTCATGATATTAAATTTGATTAGAGCTTTGTAATTTGGATGAATTACCACCCTTCAATGTCTCACTTAAAAAAATAACTTGACAGTCTTTTGTTACGCAACAAAATCCCCCGTCCCCCCCTTTAAGGCCAATGGAAATATTAATCTCTTTCATTACTAATTTATTTTTTCGATTGTCAGATTTAATTAATCAATTTAATTTTTGTGATGAAGCTTCATAAATCACCATACTGATATTTTAAATAGAAATACTATTCAGATGAATTTCATGAACTCTCTCTCTCTCTCTCTCTCTCTCTCTCTCTCTCTCTCTCTCTCTCTCTCTCTCTCTCTCTATCAAGGAATTAATACTAAATGAAGTTACATGCTGTATTTGAGAAGTTACACACGTTTAAACAAGAGAGGAATGAGAAGTTACACACGTTTAAACAAGAGAGGAAAGGTTGAAAATATTTAAGCAACATAAAACGCAACGTTAAGTAGTAAGGATGGGGATCTTTATCAAACAAGGACTTGTAATAATCAATAAGAATAAATAAATAATTTGGCACAAGTATGTCAAATGAATTAGCATGGACATCCAAATTTCTAAAAGCAAATTTATCCTCATTAACAAGTGTAGCCACGCAACATGTATAACTAATTTTCATTGACTAATTATATAAAGATTATCTCTATTGAAAGATAGTTCAAAAGAATAATGTAACCTTAAAAAATCATTCAATAAAATTGGGGGAGGGGGCTTTTTATTGTGTACTTTTTCTCGATACAAATAAATTGCTTTGGGAAAAACCACAAAATAACGGCTTTCATTGGCAAGTTGGACCCATGGGATGGCCAATGGCCCAATACAACTCTCTTGAGCACAGGCTCTATAGCAATCTTGACACCATTTTTAAAAATTGACATTCACAACCCCAAATTAGCAGTAATTAAGCTAATGTTTACATTTAGCATTGTAATAACATGGATACATTATTTTCCAATCACGAGATCTATGTGACATGATCTACATTGCAAAGTTGAGATGACATTTGATACTCTCGTTTCAGTTCAAAGGAAGCAAACAAGAGAATTTATGCATGTAGCACGACCACCTATCAATTTTTCAGGCTGTGACGACTGAAGCAGAGTCAGAGCAATTCAAAGGCAAGTGTCTTTGATAAGTTACCCATTGCAACCAATGAATGATTAATATCGCCTCATCGTTGTGCACTGATATATTCAGCTATAAACAGATCTACCTGGAGTTGCTTTTATATTACCCAATTCCTACATTTATTCCCAAAGCAAGGAGCACGGAGGTGTGATTTGACTCCACAGAAATGCATCTACTATACATCTTTGCCACGATTTTTCAGTCATTTAGGCCATACATCATCTAAATCCATAAGCTCAACTGTCCAATATCTCTACAATTTGTGACCCTGCAACACTTGTTCTGTCGAACTTACTAAATCATTAGGTGACAAGTATGAAAATGGAGTAATTACTCAGAGACCACCGCCAGTTCAGTATGGGAGGCCGGGAGGTAGAATGCGTGATAGCAATAGAAACATGACCAACCTAGATATGACCGGCAAGGAGTTCAAGTGCCAAATAGACAAGGGAGCCCTCAATATTGGTTATCAGGGACCTATCAGCAGGATGCTCCGCAAAATTATTCTCCCCAGCAAAATTATGGTCCCCGGGGCAAGGTGATAGAAGAAATCCCATGCCAATGAGCAACATGGATAAAGCCGCCGGCGGAAGGGACCCATATCAAGGACAGAGAAGAGATCCGGTGCCTTCATATCAGGGAAATTACAATCAACAGGGTCATAACAACTACTTCTATCAGCAAACGGAGAGACCTGCCCCAAGTAGATAGATGGAGCTCTGCACCGCCAGTGCAGAATGATTATAGGAGAGAATCGGAAATATACACCTACTTATGGCAATATCAAGCATACATCTCATCGATTTAATCATGCACATGCAATATCACTTATCCATGGGCAATCAAAAAAGCAACCAAACTAAGACAAAATCCATCTAATTCATGCTTATTCCACAAATTTTTCCAGCACACATTCAGAATTGTAACAGAGCATCCAAGACTGCAAATCATCATTGTTTGATGACTAATTGACATGAATTGAAGCTGTATCTTCCTACAAGCGCATATGAGTCTACTTGATCAAAATGGCACGAATACAAGACCAAATTAATACCGAATTTAAAAAAAGCAATCAAGGTCAGCATGCAATACTTCAATGCTAGCATATTCAAGTTCGGTTATGGCTATAAATCTCGTAAAATTGGCACGAGATTGACCATATTAGTTTCCTAGCATAAACATATATGATCCCATAAACAAACTAGCCTCAAAATGGAATCAAAAGCACACCAAATCAGAGATATCAAGACACAGTTAGCATACACGGATCGATTTCCAGTAGAATTTAATTCATTCATGACATAATTTCTTTTCAAGGGAACATGGAATTCACCATAACACAATCTTATATCACTACACATGCTTACTTGAGTGGAATAGCATAAAAGCAAGGATGAATTGACATCAGCTCAGGGCCGCAACAGTCACGAATCAGCATGTATTGACAAGGTTCCAGCAGAGTCAAACAAGTTTGAAATTGAATACCTATGATTTTTTTTTTATGAAGAAACAGAACTCAAATACGCTTTTATGACCAGAATAGATCAACAATCTAGTAAAGAAGGAAATTCTCGGCTAAGAACTGGATCAAAATACACACTGATTCAATACAGGAATTTCATCAAACAGGTCGTATGCATTTCGGCCAAGGAGCACCAGATCAAAATCATTAATACAGCGTGAATAACAACCGATTTTCACACAGACGGTGGCAGTAGCTGTCAGCATCTGCTTCGTAAATAAAGCAATTGAAAACAGAGCAAATGTGGTTTAGTTGAAGGAAGAATGATTAGCTATAGCGATTGACATCGGATATGAGTAAGGAGACAGCGAAGCAACGTCAAGGAATGGAATCGTCGAAGCAGGCAGCCATGACCGACGTTCGAGCAATTCAGCATTACAGACCTTCTTGGCGGCGGCGGAACTGTTGGCGATCGGGAAGCGGTGACGATCATCAGCAACGAAGCGAGTAGGAAAGGATTCGATCGAAACCAACGAGAGTGACTTGGGGATGCCGGAAAAAAAAATCAACCGAGTTCCTTGGCCGATGCTCTGTTATTGCCCCCTCTCGTGCCATATCATGTGGTGGCCAGAGATGGAGGTGCGGTGGTGGCTGTTGGTGGATGGAGGGCCACGGAGAGGACAATGAAGATCAAAAGGAATCGCCGAGGGCTAGAGAGAATTTGCCCCCTCCCCTCTGCAGAGCATGCCGAGCCCTAGCTTCGGCCATGGTTGAACCCATTATCACTTTTCCCTTTCTTCAAACTTGTTCAGCCAAGTGAAGAGATAGAGCGAGCGAGAGAGAGAGATTTAGCACAGAGAATATTGGCAGAGAGAGAGAGAGAGAGAATCGGTCAACCAATAGAGAGAATAATGGGTGTGAGTTGTCCGATAGAGAGGAAATTCAATCAGCGAGAGTTTTGTTTTTCTGGAGAGCCCCTCGAGCGATTGAACGATTAATCGGGAATGGATAATCTGGAGTTTGAACGATTCCGGTGGATTGAACGATTCCTAAGGGGGGAGATGTTAGTCAGTTGAGTAAAATTTGGTGGCTACTATCTCGGGAGGTCTATCGCTGACAATAACCTCCGTCTCTTCTCCATCTATAAATAGAGGAACAGGGGAAGGCTTGAGCTTTCACGGAGGAGAAAGAAAAAGCAGAGAGTAAGAGTGACACAGAGAGAGAACAAGAAGTAGAGAGAGAGGGAAAGAGAGAGCAAGAAGTAATACTCCCCGGGTGGGTTTTGTCATGCCATTACCTTCTTGACCACATTGTGCAGTCCCCTCGATCTCACTCGTGCTGCTCGACCCTTTTGACGTTGGTGGTCTTGCCTACACATCCAGACAAGTCGCTCATTGCCGTCCCCGACGCCGGCTCAACACCACAAAGACACTCAACTCGACATCCAGACCAAGAGGCGCTTCTCCCGCGACGCTTGGTGCTTGAACTTCTCCCGAAGTAGTCACCGCACAAGTGGGGGTATCGAGATCGGATCCGATCAAGGCGTAGATTTAATGCAGGTTCAAGAACGGAAATGCAAAGGAGAGGATTGCGGCTCAAGCCACTACCGGCGATACCGCCATCGGGCTATCGGAGAGAGAAGAGAAGCTGGCAAGATACTATACACAAGAGATGGTGGCCATACTACTGGCCACCGCGGGGGCAGGGTGTGGCAGGATGATATGAAAGGTGGCCAAACTGCAGGTACTTCCGTCATGGCCCACAAGTTCCCCAACCAATATAAGCTTTTTGTAATGTGTAATGCAATAAGCTTTATTGGGTCGCTCAGTGTGATTTTCATGAGGATCGCCATATGGACGATGTGGGTTGCCTTTATCTCGGCGACGGTGACTTTTGGGATACCCATTTTAGTATTGACCCCGGACGACAAAAATAATACAGCATATCGAAGAGTTGCGGTTGCAGTGTTGGCATGGGCCGCACTGATGGCGCTTCTTTTGGTGGGTCAGTTTTTGTTTACCATCTGGAAATTTTTACAAAGAGTTAATTTCATTCCAAAATCATTACGAGTCCCGACCCTTGTATACAAATTCCCAAAGTTAATTTCATTCCGTTTTGTATATTTTGTGCTTTTCTTTTGTTCCCAAGACCCAAATCTTGATTGATCCTTTCATGCATTAGTCACTTGTGTGGACTTCAATGTGGCTTTTCATAGACTTATGTTTGGGCTGTCTGTTGAAGCAAGGTATAACTCAAAATTTTCACGATCAAGAATTGCAATATATAAAAGAATGTCTCCCTCATCAATTGAGATCGAGTCGAGTTGAATAATTGAGAATAGATCCCAAACTTGACTCGCTTTGCTTTACACAATTAAGGAATTTAATTGGAGATTTTTACCTTTGAAATCTTGTGGAAAAAATTGAGTGCACATGTATTTTCTAGAATTGAAAATTTTTACGGGACCTTCTGTTGAAAATTGTCATACGGCTGCCCTTTAACCAATCAACTCCATGAGTACCATCTTATGGATTGCGTATGGATTGAGTAATCTATTATGCGTTCGACAGCTTATTTGGTTTATGGGCCTTTTTTTCCCCTCTTTACTTAGGAATGTCATGGTTGTGGCTTTATATTACCCGATTCGTACATCGATCCCCAAACATGGGAATTTGTACTATATTATTGCTAAACCTTTAATGTATTGAGCTAAAAATTACTGTATGATATGAATTTGTCATGTCAATTAATGCCTGATAATAATTATGCAAACGAATTTAACATGTTTAGCATTTATTCTTCTAAATTTAATCTGGAAATGTCTTTTTTTTTTTTGGTCGAGTCTAGAAATGTCTGTTTGACTAGTTGAGTTTTTCAAGTTAAAACGTCCTTCTCCCTAAATCATTACACACGATATACACTATAATATTTTTGACAAAAATTATATCACTCAAATGTCTGATTATTTCAGAGAAAATTATCCAAAAAATCCTAAACCTATTGTACAACAGCTAATTTAATCATAAACCTTTCAATCATGTCAAGTTAGTCCTAAACCTTTTGAATATTTACCAATTTAGTCCCAAATATTTTAATGAATTACCAATATAGTCTATCCTACTAATTTTGACTGGAAATCGTTGTTAGTGCTGGTTGTCCTATATGGCGTAATCAACATTGACATAGATAATTTTATAATTTTTCAAAAGAATTTTTCATTTCTTTATTTCTTTTCTTTTATTTTTTTTTCTTCACAGGGCCAGCAGGAGTAGGGCCACAAAGCCCTCACCAGCCACTGGGGGCGAAGGTCGTGGCTCTCACGCAGATCTTAGCAATGGTTGCAACGACCTCACTAGCCATAGCGATGACAGCGCGTGCACCATGACGCCCTTGCTGTGGCCCTTGAGGGCCTAGGCAAGAGCTCACAATGCCCTCACCAGCCACAGCGTGGGCTCACTAGCCCTCCCCCAAATCGGGCAAGGGCTTCGCGACCCTCGGCCAGTGGCTGGCGGTCCCGCAGGCCTTGAAAAAAAAAAAAAAATTATCCACGTTAGCACCAGCGGCCCCATGTAAGATGGTCGGTGTTGACTCCTCCATGTCAGCCATATCTAGCCCAAATTAGACGTAAGGGCTACATTGATAATTCATTAAAAGGTATTTGTCTAAATTGACAAATCCTCAAAAAGTTTAGGACTAAATTGGCACAATTTAAAGGTTTATGATTGAATTGGCAAATTTTCTAAAGGTTTAGGACTAAATTGACACAAATGAAAAGTTTAGGATAGAATTTTCAGCCGTACAATAGGTTTAGGACTTTTTGGATAATTTTCTCTAAAATAATCAAATATTTGAGTGACATAATGTTTGTCAAAAATATTAAGTGCATATCACGTGTAATGTTTTAGGAACAAGGACGTTCTTACTTGAAAAACTCAACAGGTCAAACGGACATTTCCAGCCGAAATTTAGAAGGATAATAGTTAAACATACAAAATTCTTCAAGAAATTATCACATTGACATGACATATACAAATCAGACAGTAATTTTTCCAATCTGGACATCCACATTGAAAATATTTCATCCACAACGTACTTTGACGCTATAGACATTGGCTAAATTTTTCCACGGTAGAGTCCATGTAAGGGTCTAAGATGACTAAGTTTTGTCCACCACATAACTCAAGCAATGTCTCGATAGCCACATCGGTGTATTATTCGCCCAAATTTGGTGTCCGATGGATATGATTATTATAAGATTTTTTAAAAGTAGAATAATTCGATTAGACAAATTAAGATTACATAGAGTTAATTAGAAAAAAAAAAAACGTGAAAATAATATGACGAGAGACGAGACGATTATAGAATATCTATGGACCCGGATAGTGAACACCATCGTAAGAAATGGGCCAACAAAATCTTCATGGGCCTATACCGAGCGACGCTAACAACCCCAGGTTAATTACGATACATGAGCCAGCCTCATCTCTGTCCTTTGAGAAAATATTCCATGGTTTGCAATCACCACATCATATGCTCACGTGGTGTAAATATTCTCGCGTGGATCCATTAAGAAAGAAAACGCCACGTGGCGTCTGACGTGGAGAAAGAGAAGCCTTATCACGAAGACTCTCTCCTCTGCACACCTATTGCCTCAAAAGAAAACTGAGTAAGGCACTTCGCATTAAATGCGAGACTCTCTTCATTGATTGCTATTCTCTCCCTCCCTCGTTCTTTCCTTTTCTGAGAATGGACGCCTTCTCTCTCTCCCTCTCCTTAATTCAAATTTTGGATCTACCCCTTCGATCTAAAAATTTGCTCCTTCGACCCTATGCTCCGGCGTTCCAAATCCTTCGTCTCATTCGGAAGATACTCTCTAGGATTTCCTTTTCTTCTACGTTCTCATCCTATTCTTTTCACTCGGAGATGCTCCTGCCAGTCGTTTTTCGTCTCTTCTGCGAGAGTTCTCTAAGGACATTATCGGAGTCAAGTTCGTCCATGCTCAGATCTTGTCAATGACTCTTACAATGAGCAAGTTTGGCTGCGGAACTTGTCCGGGTTTATCATGGTTTGGGTTGCCTTGAATATGCACGAAAGGTGTTCAATCAAGTTTGGCCCTCTGCTCCGGCGTCCGTTGCTACTCCAATGCTCACCGCAGCGACGGACACGTTGTTCAAAGAATCTCAGTTGTTTCAGCGTTGAAGAGGTTGTCAAGTAGTCGGGGACTTTGACATCATGAATGTCACGCCATGGCCGTTGTTGCTACCAGCAAACGAGGGTGAGGACAGCGAAGACAAAGGTTGTGGCGAAGCAGAGGACGAAGTTGGTGTTGCCGTTGAGCATGCGAAATGGAGCCTTGTAGCAGGCGTTTGCTTTTTTTTTTTTTTTTTTTTGGGTCAGGCATTCATTTTGTTGAGTTGTTGAGTTTTGTTGAAGAGGTTTTGCTTCTATTTCTGGTTTGGAGCACTAGAATTTATCACTAGTTTTCCTTATTTTTTCCTTAATCTGTACCTTGTACATTTTGAATAAGATTTCAGTTTTGCAACTATATTTCTGGCACTAAATTGTTCTTCCTTTCATATTTTGTTGAAGAGGGCCAATCACAATGCCTTCTACTCTGTCTCTAGCTCGCCCGAGCCAAGCGCATCGAGCTCAAATTTTCAAACGAACCAGAAGTGGTTCTCAAGAAGTTGGGCACTTCGTTTTCCTTCCTCTTTTGCCATCTTGAGTGAAAAGTTCCGCGTTTTGCGTGTTCCTAACACATGATGGTGTGCATGCTCGGTCGGTGTTAGTATTCCTAAACAAAAGGCTCTTACCTTTCGGTGGAAGCCAATGGGACCTTTTGAAATCCATAACTGCAATGGGGATGTTTCATGGGGTAAATGAAGGAGACGCTTTAAAGATATGGTGGGTGGGTTGTTTGGCTTCTCCTTGGAAACTTGAAATGACAATGGTGGAAGACCGCAGTCATGTGATAGAAGATGGTGAACTGTATATGTGGGATTTTTCCCTGCCATTTTGTTGATTAAATTCCGAGTTCATTGCTTGGTCTTCTTCAGCCAACATTGATTGCTTTCGGGAGATTTTAGGAGAGCTTTATCGTGGGTCATACCTCTGAAGGTTTTTGGAGAAGTAAATTTTTGTCAGGTAGAGATTAATAGATTCCTTTAGCCAATCCTATAGGGCTTGGAATGGAGTGAAAACAGAAATCATTTGGTGAAGAGAAAACTCAACAACTCATCGGTTCTAATCAAATCTAGTACAAACCCGTGAACAGAAGCAAAACCTCTTTAACAAAACTCAACAACTCAACAAAACGAATGTTTGACCAAAACAAAAAACAAAAGCAAACGCCTGCTACAAGGCTCCATTTCGCATGCTCAACGGCAACACCAACTTCGTCCTCTCCTTCGCCACCACCTTTGTCTTTGCTGTCCTCACCCTCGTTCGTTGGCAGCACCAATGGCCATGGAGTGACATTCATGATGTGAAAGTCCCCGACTACCGACAGCTCTTCAACGCTGAAACAACTCGAGATTTGTTGAACATGTCCGCGATGGCGGAGCCAACGGCCACGTGGCGGAGATGACGAGGCGGAGCCGACGGCGATGAGGTGGAGCCCACGGCCACAAAGCGGAGCCAACAACCACGAGACGGAAGCGACGGCCACGAGGCGGAGCCGACGACCATGAGGCGGAGGCGACGGCGACGAGCGGAGCCGACGGCCACAAGAGGATAGGCCGTCCGCTTTTCGCCGGAAGGAGGAAGCAAAGAACACAAGCGAAGACGAAAGAGGAGGGAGAAAAACAATCTGGGAAGGAGAAGGGTTTTAGAAAGTGAGGGAGCGACATTTGATTCAAACTTGAAAAAGAACGAAGAGAGAGGGTGGCAATTAATGCTCGCGCCTTCCCAAGGTCTTCTTTGAGCGGGAGTAGGGGTGCAGAGGAGAGAGAGCCTCCCATTAGGGCTTTCTCTTTCTCCATGTCTCTCCACGTCAGATGCCACGTGCCGATTTTTAATGGATCCACGTGAGCAAATATACACCACGTGAGCATGTGACGTGGTGATAATAAACCACGGAATATTTTCTCCTGTCCTGTAGTTTTACCAATAAAGAAGACAATGTGTGGGTACAAAATTGATTTCGGACCTATTCAGTGATGTTGTTGGGATTTGGATCGAGGGACGACAAAATTTATCCATGAAACATGGAGTCAAAATAATGTGTACTGTACCCATTAATAAGTAAAAACATTACAAACCCCGAATTGAAAATTTTGTGAATTGTGTTCTTAGAATTTTCTATACTAACTTAAATGATTATTCGAACGAAATATGGTGGCACCTCAACGAATTGGACGAAAATCTCTCATTGTTTTTCTAAAAAAAAAAAAAGTAGATCATTATTGTTTGACAGAACAAGATGAGTATTTTACTTATCAAGTCTTTTCACGGAGCCTTATTCCCTTAAAAACCCAACTTTAAATCAATTTTCAGTTATGCCCCAAGCCTTTTTTTGTCAAAAAAAATCACCACATTTCATACTAGTCCCAAATCTATCTTGCGTCTAAAAATTGCCATTGCTCTCTTTAAAATTGTCAATATCAGGAGGCTAATGTTATTCCATACGAAGATGAGGATGATAATGAAGATGCGGATTCTGATAATTAACATCTAACAAGCCGTAATGTTGATAAGTTTGCATAAACTTGTGGTGACTTTTGGATGAAGGGCAGATTTAGAATTATAGTGAAAGTTGGTGATTTTTTTTAGAAAAAAAACGATCATGACAGAATTTAAATTGTACAAAAAATTGGAAGCTTTTTAAGGGAATTAAGCCCTTTTCACGGTCCTTCTCTACATTCAATTTTATGATAAATAGATCCTTTTAGGTGGGTTTTTGAATGCAAGATTGTTTCTTGGCAAGGTGACATGTAAATCCTGTGTTTCTTTTCTTCTGGTCTTGTCATCATTTTTCATGGGTTTTGGTTGCTTTCAGACATCATGGTTGGTGGGCCCAGATGGGCCCATTATTAGATCGTGTCGTGTCGTTTCTCAGTTCTTATGGCTCAGCCCAGTCTGATAGGTGCATAGTGGGCCCATCTTTGTTGTCATCAACCCAAGGCAGTTGCATTTAGTACACATCATCCTCTTTTATACGCGGAGGTTGTTTCTGAGCTTTCAATTTAATTGGTCTTCTGATTTTTTTTCTTATGGGTCTTTCGAATTTTCTTTAGTTTGATAAATATTTACATGAAAAAGATAAAAGAGTTTTATCTGCTGGGTCTTTTATACTTTGAAAGAAAAGCCCCGGTTCCAAAAGAAAAGCCCTTAATCTTCATCATATTGAATCCATTCTTTTACGCGGAATCGAATCGAACACTGAAAAAAAAGGGCTTTCTCTGGTAATGACAGATGCTTTGCTACATTTTCAATTAGAAGAAAATCCACACGAGAGGAGAAACTCCAAGAGTGAAGCAACCCAGAAGCCCTTAATCACCTGCTGAGGTATATACTTTTCTTTTTATTTTTATTGTTGGTGAAAAGGGCGAGGGATGACCAGCGAGCGACCCGGTCTGATTGCTATCATAAAAATCTCCGTAGTTGCTACAAAATGTTAGAGTAGAATTGTAACTTCTCCGCACCAATTGTAACCTAAAAATCCGAGATTGGCAAATTCGTTATCAAGCCCAATCAAAAAGCTGAGAGCTATAGAGTCTCTACATGAGCTATGCCGCAATTAGGCGATGTACCGTAAAGCACTACCACATGAATGTTAGCTTGTGACCTCGTGAAGACATGAAGACAGCTCGGACATATATGTCACCTGATAAAAAAAAACAAACAAAAGAAGGCCAGACACATAGAGGGGTGAAGAAGTAGGAAAAAAGTGAGAGGAGAGAGAGCAACGGGAGAAAAAGAAAAAAAAGAGATTGAGCCTCCATCCTCATAACGACGTGCAGCGGTGCCGCATCAGACGCAGGGCCGGTGACTCCGCCAGTGGCGATGGTAAAGAAGTAGGGAAGTTTGCCAGAAACAAGGGATGACAAGCATTCTTTATTTTTATTTTTTTGGGTCTGTGGATGACAAGCATTCCAACACAATAAAAATCGAGTCAATCAGATAATGGATGAGAGAGTAATCTCTAGTCAAACTTTGATCAAATCTTCCGGTACTTGAAAAAAGAATGTCCTATAGCCCAAAACCATACGAGGAGGTCTTGCAGTCGCAAGAAACTTTCCATACTTAAGATATGGTAAATGATGATTTTTAAAATAATAAGTCTCCAAAACAACGCTCAAAATCAGATAGATCCAAGCCTTAGGTTTCAGTATGGATAAAAAAAAAAAACCGGTTCCGTGATTTCGGATTTTACCTAGCAATATTGGGCGGCGTTCCAACGGGCGCAATAATCACACGAATTGGACGTCGGACGGAAAGAATATGAGCCCGGAAAGAGTGGGCTTCGACTTGCAGGTTGCACGTATTAAGTTTTAAAAAATGCCAAACGGATGGTGTATCCAATTTGACCACTCCATCGTGTCTGTTGTAACTGTAGATTGCGATGAAAATGCCGGTCCCTCTCCCTTGTATACTGTAGAAAAAAAAATGCTAAACGGGTGGCGTTTCCAATCTGACTCGGTCATTGATCTTTCCCCTAGTTGATTCTCAGGTGTGGCAATGACCCCCCGCTTTGGCTGATTCTCTGCAAGCCATGGTCGAGAACTCCACCGGCGGCTTCTTCGTTCACCATATCGGAGCTCAGGTCAGCTCAGAGTTCCTTTTGCCTCTTTAAGTTTAGTTTAGTCAAATTAAGAATATTTAGCTGGCTTTTTCTATTGGATAATTTAGATCATCGATACAACTAGATCTTGGCCAAACGGAGGTTTTTGGTCCTACATGGGAAAGAAAGATTGCCCCATTCAGAACCAATTTTAGTTGCATGAGTGCGTCATGCCCTACGTGCCCAATCTTTTATTGATTGCATAAAATTTCCTCCTCCGACCATAATATTAGTTCAGGATCACACGGGACTTTATTGCCAGACATGGGCTAATAAAGAATCGTTCTCGATCTCATACATCATTTCCTCGAGTATCGTGTCAAAATGATTTCTCAAAACTCTATACTTTATCAACTAAGACACCTTCGATGTAGCTTTTGTTGACCACACGTGCAAATTAATCAAACATAAGATAGAGAGAATATCTAACATTTTAGCGTTTGTCAAAGAAATTTTAAGCAAGCGGTTGTGGCAATCAATTTGGCATTATACACGAAAGTATTGTATTTTTTGAGAATCGCCACTAGTTCTATATAGGATAATTTCATTTTTTTTTTGTGGGAATTTGCAGGGCGCTCTGGGTCTATCAGCGATTCCACTAGCGTCGTTGGTAGTTCTTGGTTTTGTAATTTATGAAGCGAGAACAGACGCTCTACATTCCGAGAAGACAGAAGTCAGCAAGCATTATTATTATTTTTATTTTCGCAATGCGTTTCTCATGGTTATATCTTTATTTTTTGGCGAGAAGAAAGAGCTTTCCGATTATCTACAAAAGTGACGTAACGCTACTCACTCTCTCTCTCTCTCTCTCTCTCTCTCTCTCTCCCTTTTTCATGTGGCCGTGTGTCCCGCATTCAAACACCAACCTCGACTTATGTAAAACGAGCTTTGCCCTCTATGTTACCCATTTCTTGTTGCGCGATTCAATTAAAGAAAGTTTATCTACATTTCCAAAAGCGCCTGCTCTCTCTCTGTCTCTATCTCTATCTCTGTCTCTAAAACATCTCTATCTCTAAAACATAGAGGAGAATTACTATACCTATCTTATATTTACTATACATTAATTTTTGTGTCACAAAAATTCCTAAACCGGTACATCCGTGTTAAATTTATTATAAATTAATTTGTGTATCACAAAAAATCTCAAACTATTACACTCGTACCATATTTAATCAAAATTTATATATTCGTGCTAAATTTACAAAAATGTTACGGCTCAAGCGGGCAAAATTGTCACGGTGTACTTGTTTGTGCAAATCTAGCGCAAGTATACTAATTTGGGATTTTTAGTGATACAACAATTAGTTTGGGGTAGATGTGACATAGGTATATTAATTTGAGATTTTTTGTAACACGAAAATCAATTTAAAATAAATATAATATGAATATACCAATATAAGAATTTTTTTTGTAAAAACTTACAAAATAAAATTTAGAAACTGATGTTAAGAGTTAACCGTGGTGGAGTTAAGTTGCTTTGTAGCCATCGTGGGTCACGTGGCTGTTACTAAGCTTAGTGTTATTAAACATACTTGATAAAGATGTCTAACTTTAAAAGTATAGAAAACAAGTGTCATGAAAAAGCTAGGCCCTTTAAATAACTTGACAAGTATTCCGGAAATACTCTATAACTTAATGCTCAGCCATCAGGAAGGTGAATTTATTTTTCACGAATGGAGTCGGATTAGTTTTAAGTGCACATTTACAAAACTTAGGACTACACCACATGGGGAAATATTATAGCGGGCGGTCATCCAACAAAACAATTTATTCATTCAATTATCTGTCGGCCCAAGTAGATTGGCCTCCTATAGCTTATTTCTCGAATATTTGATTGTTGTCCAGAATCATTGGCTCGACGGCATGAGCTTAAGCATTTTTTAGCTATTCAATTAGAATTTCCTATTGTAAATAGATTTGTTCATATTACATCCTTGGTTATAATCTTTCTATGGTTGTAATGTTGAAAATGTAAAGGTAAGATGAGTGTTAGTTCCGATATTATGATATGGAAGATAGATTTTCCATTTGTTAAGTCAGAAAAGGGAGAAAAGGGAGAGTTGAGAGAGGCTCTCGGCCCAGGTGTGCTTCCATGGCTCGAATTTGCGGGCCTCTTTGATCAGTTGCACGACCATGACATGCAAAGAGTATATAAAAATGTTCACCGCCTACATCAATTGTACAGAAGATGGACAAAATTCGAAATCGGAAAATAACAGTAAAGCATTTATTTTTTTCAAGTTCATGTATATACCTGTATACTTAGTAGAATCGAGACTAGAAAGGAATTGCTCAAAGGCTGAAAAGCATCACCTCAACGCGTGCTCAACCATATACGATTATATTTTTTAGTCCCAAGTTTGTACAAATTGTTTTACGAATAATGGAGGTTTCACATCACATAAATAACTTATACAGTGTTTAACATCGCAAAACAATTTTCTAATCTTGTAAAAAGAGACACAAAATCTTAATACATGATTTTCACAGCTTATGAACTCTTCAATTTCACAAAATCATAATTATATGAGAAGCTCCACCTTGGGTTACGACCAAAATTCGGTCACTATTCTAAAAACAGCAACCCACTAATTTGGTTGATCACCCAAAGCAAAAATAGTTTTAGTCGATGGTAAAATATACTAACACATATAATCTGAAATTTAAATAACTCGATATAATCAAATAGTCATCATGCACATACAAATATTGTACTGCCACAACGGAAGCTTTTTTTTTTTTTACTAATTGT